>BQNB010044497.1:31745-44852 GCA_026074375.1 Tanacetum coccineum
TGTTTACAACCATAACCTAGGATCTCCTTTTATACACCAAGGAGTCCTTTACAAGATAACTACAAATCTTCTAAACTTCTATAAGATATCAACATATCTTCTAATTATATAGGATATACATTGAATCATTCCATACATATCATAAAACACGCTTTTATCTCCTCTTCACACGTCTTTATCTTCATGCAATCTTCAGTCTTTATCAGCAATATAAATCCCTCATGCAGTCATGACAAGATTGTTCGTGTCTATGTCTTAGGAAGAAGTACCGCCTAAGTCTTAAGAATGATATGCCGCCTCGAGATAAGCAGCCATTGCACTAATTAATCAAACCAGCATTTAATCAGATTTAACATGGTTAATACAGTTTTCTATTATTTGGCTCGTTCCGCTCTTTTGTCTTGTGTTTATTTGCTTTAGTGTGTATTGTGCTTAGAATTGATATTTGTCACCATAAACCTGTGCCAGTCTCTCAGGCTGAAAACCCCCCTTTTACCTCTAGTAAATATGTATAGCATAGGTTTAACCAGTAATTAGACTAATCTAGATAGAACAAAATACTAATAGAATAGTATGTTAACTCTCACTCTTAGTGTTCGACACCCTACTTACCACGAAGCTACATCTTGACCGGGTACTCTGCCCGTTAAAGTGTTGTCTTTAGGTTAGTCAGCTAAATATAAATGTTAAACCTGATAATCATAAATAACACCTATACAATGACACATCAAGGTTTTTGGCGCCATTGCCGGGGAGTGATTAGTTTAATCTTTATTCTTTTTAGTATTTCTAACATTTAACTTGTTTAGTGTAAAATTATTAATTCTGATTTCTAACAGCTACTTGTTTAGTTTAATTGTGTGGTTTAATTTATTGCATTTAATTGTGATTTATATAGTATTCTGTTCTGACTCATCACTTGATACGGCGTATCCACCAGTTGGATACGGCGTATCTAACTCTCTACTCAGGACAGCGTGTTGTTTTTACTGTCTAAACGCCGTATTTGTTCTTCCAAACATAAGGCGTATTTAGTGAACTCAATACGGCGTACTGCTATTCAACAGACTCATACGGCGTATTACTAATCAATAAAATACTGCGTATCGGTCATCTGATACAGTATACAGAACTAAGAATTGATTTTCGTGTTTAAATTTCTGTGTTCCTTCTCGTAAGAGCATATCCTACTGATTAATTCTCTGTTTCAGGTGGTGCATGACACGGAGCTCTACTAAAGAACCACTCTCACCTCTCAAAAACCCTGAACGAGTACTCCGCTCAAGAAGGAAGCTTTTCGATAACCCAAGCCTCATGGAATTAAATCCACTGGAGGACGATCAACTTTCTGAAATCGAAGAGCATATAGAAGAAGAAGTTACAGAAATAATGGCAGAAACAATGTGTGGTATATCCTATATCATAACACGGGGTCGATTCTTGGATTTGGCTAGTTTCTAGAGAGAGAAACACTTGAGAGAGAATATCTAGAGAGAGAAAGTATTTTTCTATGAAAGTAAAATAATGACTAGCTTACCTCTTCTAAAGTTGGAAGAGGCTATATATAGTACTTACAATATACCGGGTATTCGTACCCGACTTAAAACCGAAAAACGTACTATTAACTATTAAACTACGAGCTATAATAAACAGTAAAATACACGGGGTGACCGAGTCTTTTTCTAATATCTAACAATCTCCCCCTAAGGGAGGTCACCCCTGAAAATACCAAACTTTAATCACTTCAGTCTTTAGCTCGTAGACATTTGATATCTTGTACATTTGGGATAGTAATCTTTTGATTCATCTTACGCTTGTCTTTGACTGTGATCTTGAGCTTTCTTGAGATCATCGCCCAAACATAATCTTACATCATCTTGTAATGGATCGCCATCTTGTGCACTTGTGAAGAAATACATGACATCAGAGTTTGCGGAAGCTTTGACACCTTTATGAGGTCTTTCATAACATCATAACAAGTGTAGGTCGTGTCTTGGCATTCGGTTATTTACTTGACATCTCAGGAACTGGGAATTTCCATCTCCATCTCCATCTTTAAGATATCCTGTAATGAAACAGTTAGTAATAAAGAGAAAATTGATTTGAAAAGACAGTCTAAGTGTTTCTTATGAAAGAATTTTGTAACACTTCGAGAGTTTTGATTGTTTGTCAAATGATAAATAACCGTCAATTCTTATACTGGAACAAGTTTGATTCACACAGAATCGCACCATTGTTTCTTTCCAGTTGACACAAGTTTGATTCTTGTAGAATCGCACAAGTCACCTACCTAGAGCTTGTTTGATGTTGGCTCTAGCAGGATTTCCATCTTCATTGTGAAAAACCATCGTTTCACTCGGATGTTCTGGCAATATCACAAGGATAATGCGTAGGACTCTTAGGATAGACTTGTTTCCACAGTGTGTGAAAGACAAGAGAATTGGATATGTGTCCTAACGAGATTAATTGACGATCTCTTGGCTCTAGACTCAATAGTGCGTTTTGGTTTTAGTAATCGGAGGCTGGAGCAGACTGCCACCTGTTCAATATCAACTAACTCGGAGTGAGAAAGTCAATAGATAACGTGTTTAGTCTCCGTGAGAATTGAAACAGAAATCTTTTGAAAGA
Organism: Tanacetum coccineum; assembly: GCA_026074375.1. Lineage (NCBI taxonomy): Eukaryota > Viridiplantae > Streptophyta > Magnoliopsida > Asterales > Asteraceae > Tanacetum > Tanacetum coccineum. Next base: position 34,374 of record BQNB010044497.1, read on the forward strand.
TTCTGAGTGGCTAGGGAGGGTTGTGCATTGCATCACTGGGTCCATGATGTCGATCTTCAATGTCAGCAATCATCTTAGTGATTCTGGCAGCATATGTATTGACCCGGTTTCTGCCTAAGTGTATGGAGGGCTTCTTTCTTTACACCCTTTATCTTTACAATTCTTTTTAATTCTTCAACCCCTTCAGTGCTTACCGAGACTTCATGACTAGAACCTTGTTGGGTTTATTCCAGTACTAGCTCCATCTCAGTCGGCACTTTTCCCTTATTCTCGCTTTTACTCCTTTTACATCTTACATGATCATTAGCCTGCGCGTCCGTGGTTCTACACTAACTAGTGGATGTCCTTGTAGTCCCCGGTATGGCTTGATCATGGGAATAGTACCTAACCTTACCAACTTATAACTCTAAAATTAAGTAAAATGCATGTCGGATCTTTTGTACAGTGTGCTCCTTTCCATAAAACCAATTGAAAATTCATTAAGGAACTTATTATATAAATACAAAGCGTTTAGTACCTTGATCGTTTTTGATTTTTTTCAGAAACGCGCTCCCCCTCAAAATGAGCTTCGGTATTTGAAATTGTTTAGCACGTTTGGGTGGAGTATATGAGTCCTAATAATCACAGATATTGTTATACACATATTTTAATCACATTTTCCTCCCCTTATCAAAAATTTAAACCCTTTGACATTTTGGATATCAATTGATTTAAATATGTTTTAAAAAGTTGGGAGAAAAGTGTGGCCTTAATTCGCAAGTCGTGTAAGAGACATATAACTGCTCCCCCTTAATCGTTGAGGGACATAAATTACTCCTACACCTAATCATCAAAAGATTAACTACCTACTAATGTACAAGGTATATTATTCACAATAAGAAATAAAAATTGACCTTTTGATTGTAACGACGATGTCTTCACGTTGTTCTGTTTGATCAACCTGTAACAATATCTCTATTCTTCCTCCAACAAAGCTTTCTAGACTTCGAAAGATCCTCCTGATCTGTAGTCTTTTCTCGATTGCAGTGATGAAGTCTTTGCTTCTTCTCGTATCATCCTCTGACCACTTCCTAGTCTCCATGCCCTTATTGTACTCGAACAGATGAAAGCCTTTAACCATGTGGTCTAGTTTTTCCATGACTCTTGTCAATGTCCCATCACTAAACTTGTGTAGCTCATTCAGCCTCATCAACTTTCTTTGATCATTTGTGTCTCTGTAGACAACGACTCTTGGCTTAGAGACAATCGTATAATCTTCTTTGAAGTAATAGTCGGCTGCATCCCAATTTGGATGTTCAAGATTGATCTTTGTTTGATAACTTTCAATCCCGAGCTGCAAGTCTCCCACACGATTCCTGATTACCAGGTTTCTTATCCACATGTTGACTGCCGTGTGAAGACTAGTATTGTCTGTCTTGGGCAGATGGTTGAGCTTTTCTTAAATATTGAGTAGGAACAGATCTTCAAAATCATTTGGATGAAGATTTTTGAAATCCTTTTCTGAGATCTTGTACTCTTGGTAATCAGCTCGGCAAAGAATTATCTCTCTTAGGTAGTTGTATCCGTATTTTTTGAACACCTTGACACTGATCATGTAACACCCCCAAAATGGGTTGCAGCGGAATATGGGTTGGGGAATGTTACATCATAGATCAACAGCACGAGATAAGAGAACGACCTCTATATGAGTCGTTTAAAATTGATACATTGGATTAAATAGACTTGTTTGTTACAATAGCCGAAGCTTAAATAGTTCATCCATGAAAAGTAAAGATTTTAAGACATAACAAATATTCCCAAAATGTAATGCATCCAAATCTTTATAGTAATGACTCCAAAATGATGACCACCAATGTATCCTTGTTTCTCGTACCTTATTGACCTGAGAAAAACATGCTTTAAAACGTCAACATAAAGTTGGTGAATTCACAGGTTTAGTAAATGTATAAAGTAGGACCACAAGATTTCCAATGTAAGACATGTAACACATACAATATCTCAAAAGTAATTACGAGTGCACTAAGTTCATGACACCGAAGCTCGACATATATGTATGCAATTTAATGCACTAAATGTGCCCATGTAGATGTTCAACCCGCAACATCCAAATTGTTCCGACATGTATACGTTCGTTGTTTCGGTACCTCCGAAAACTGATGAGCGCTACTCACCCGAACGGGGATGTCAATCCCAAATAGATCTATTCATAACATTCGCGCTCGCTAACTAGCAATTGACAGTTCATGAGGGTGGGCAATAGTGGGTTTAGCTACTTAGGCCAACTCGTAATATGTTTAAAAGAGTACTTGCGTCCAAATGTAAAACAATGCATGTTTCTCACCCCAAAGTTGTAAAACAATATAGTTGTATAAAAGCGGGGCTATGAACTCACCGGAAAGTGAATGATTGATTATCTAAATCAAATGAGTGAATCGCCTCGGCAATTTGAATGCAACCTAATTAATTATAGGCCGTATGAGTATAATGTATTTCATGTAAATAAAACATCACATATTGCATAGCTACACCACCACCTAATAGTTTTTATTAAATAAATTAAAAGTTAAAACAATAATTGACTCGTACTTTGTTAAATAAAAGCGTGTGTACTTGTGTCCGTAAGAAAATATTATTTTCGTTTATAAATGCATCGTTTGTAAAAATATATGATTTAATAATGATATTTTATTATTAAATTAATTATTTTATAAAAATTTATATAAAAATATAAGTAATGCGCGCGAGTTTTAAAACTTCATATCTTTATCGTTTCGACTCCGTTTTATACGTTTCTTATGTCCACGTCTCCGTATTAAAATGATTTATCAAAATATCATATTTATAAAGTTTAACCATATCTGATGAAACAGTACTTTTATGTTATCACTGTTATAAAACTATTTTTATAAAACTAATTATTTGTAACTTAATTAAATCATAATTCGTTCGTTATAGCTCCGTTTCTCGAGATCCTTATGTCCTTGGATTAGTATTAAGAAAATTTATCAATTTATTATATTTATAAAATTTTAAACCACTGATGAACAGTAGCTTTTACTATTCATAACAGTTTATAAAAATATTTTTATAAAGTTAATTATATATAACTTGAAAACTACGTAAATAGTTCGTTATAATTCCGTTTTTCGAGTTCTTTATGTCCGTGGGTTCGTATTAAGGAAAATTATCAAAATATTATATTTATACAATTTATACCCCTGATGAACAGTAACTTTTACTGTTCATCACAGTTTATATAATTATTTTTATAAAGTTAATAATTATAACTGGAAATGTCGTATCTTGTTCGTTATTTATTCGTTTTTTGAGTTTCTTACATGCTTACGATCCTTTATAAAGTGTACTATTTTTTAAAATATAAAACATAAGATTTATATTTCGAATTTCAAAAATATATATAAAGTCATAATTAGGGTTTCTAATTAAACAAGTAATTTACAATCATTTTAATTAGGAACCTTGCACCATTAATTTACCAAGTGTTGTACCGTATATTTCACATGTATTTAGTCCACTAATTGTCCATGTCCTTTGTCCATATGAAAACATCATATACTTTATATAACTTTAAAATAAAACTAGGTGGTGATTAACTAATGCAATAAATATGTAAACAATAGGAAATTAATAAACGAGTATTGAAAACTTTAAATAGACCTTATAGGAATCAAGTAGGATGATGAAAACACGAGATATAAACCACATCAAGCGCCTTTAAAACAAAATCCTAATCAAGAAACCCTAAATATGTTTCTTGATTTATTCCTTGTTAAACCCGTATCCAAAGCTTCCAAACACCTTGAAGTAGTCTTAGGTAGTCTTAGGATGAAAACTTGAATGGCTTGGAATACCTCCCCCACCCGTGGATGCAAAAGAAAATGAAACCCTAATAAATTAAGGTGTGCCGTGGGTTTTAAGTGAGAAATGAGAGAGTATTTGGTTTTTCTTGAATGAGTGCAAGAGTATGTTGGTGGATTAGGGCTTGCTTTATATAGGGCCTTAGAAACTAGGAAACTACTTAAATGAAAACCATGGAAGCACATGGTTTGGAGTACAAGTGTAAGAGGCTTCTCCTCCTCCCTAGGAGGAGGGTGCGGCAAAAGAGAGGGGAAGGGTACAAGGATTAGACAATCTTTAGGAATAAGAGCTTAAGGTACATAATGTGTAAGGATTACAAGTTGTAAAAAGATTTTAACAAAGATTAAATGATTTAATTCAAGGGTAAATGCATAGATCCGGTTTTAGGATGGTATAGGTGAGAAAAATAATTAAATTTTGAGTATTGGGTATAAACGTGGGTATTTGTTTAAGTGTAGATAGGTAAAGGTGCTTCCGGGTACGACCGAAAGTAATTTATTGCGAAACGTAAGCGTTTTACGTAACCAACAAAAATAAATTATGAAAAGTTATAAATTATACTCCTAATAATCATATAACACTTGCTTGATGTCAACTTTAATTTGTTTGATGTCCGTTTACATTGATCATTGATTTTTAGTTTACGCGATTTAACTATAAGATAATAATTAAAAGCGAACGCGTAAAACTCTAAAAATAAATAATGGAATTTATTAAAGTTGAAAATAACCTGAAAATGAGAAATGTTACAGATCACACTAAGAATTTTCATTTGCGATCTGACTGCTTCACGATCAGAGGGCTCACTGTGTTTGTTGATGTAGAATTCCTTTCTTCTAAACCACCAGTGAGTGATGCCATAGGCCGCACTGATGTCATATTTTGTTTATTTCAACTAAAAGATGGGAAATAATTCGTCAAGGCCAAAGTAAACGGTAACGACGGCTTTGAGCTTGGATATGGATAATGCAATTTTCGCTCTTTGTCACTGTCAGAGATAATCTAGATTCATTATTGAAGACGAATTGTGGTTGACTGTTACCTGACCTGGTGGTCCTCCTTTAAAGGGCAGTGGTTCTATTATTTTGCAACACTTTGTGGACTCAGGCTTACCCAAATCAACTTATTCGTCACGAGCTGTATGGCTTTATCATTGATATTGAAAGAAAGACGTAGATTGTTTTATGAAACGGCTTTAACAAGGTTGAAAGTGGGGCCCTTCTAAATTAGTTTGAGAGCTCCTTTTTCCTGTTGTGACAGAACATTGATGAATGACCAATATCATACGTTTCCTTTGAAGTTGTTATACACAAGAACTTGATACGTTGTGCGTATGTTTTGCGGTTGTTCTTGAGGTTCTGGGAAATCTTGAGGGCGGAATGGTCCATCTGGTTAGGAGTGTGCTGGTCTCTCGCCCTTTAGGCAGGGCGCTTCAACAGTTGTGGTCGACGCCTTGGGAATGTGGAGGTATCAGTGTCTCTAAATCTGAGACATTGCCCTTCATCTGTATTAGAATTTCATCTGAAGATTGTTACATAAGTTTGATTGGGACAGATCTGTGCATCGATGGTCAAAACACATCTCTCTGTATCAGTGATGCCATCCTAGTTGAGGTAAGGGTTGGATGTTATTTGGACAGGATGCATAGCCTCCCGTGGTTTTCTTCGATCTTTGTCCTCATTCTTTTGTAGGTTGGTGCGTGAACAGAGAGCACTGAAACGTGTCCTTCTCCTTATTGATGCCTTACTGGTTTAATCTAGCTGAAGGGCCTTCATCATCTCATCATGTACCATGCTTTCTTTTTATGGTTTTTAACCTGTCTTTAACTCCTTATTCCATGGCCTCATCTTCCATTGCTATTAATGCTTCATATGAGCATGTATTAGATGGTAGTTGGCCAGGATAGGATTTTTGTTTGCGGTTGTTCTATTCATGTTGTTTGAATGAGAGCACTCTTTAGATGACATTCTTCAAGATCAACGTTATCAGTTGATCTGATGGAGTAGTTGGAATTAGTTTCTCCTTACTCTTGATCTCTTTGATTTGATAATCTACTTCAGATTCTTTTCAGATTCTTGATTCTTGATAGATCTGGCCAGCTAGCCAGAGATTTCTCGATTACAATCTGGTAGTGAGTCGTTCAAGAATCTTAATGAAGCGCATCATTAGTTTTGTTCCTAGTATTTATCACACAACCGTGGTAACTTGGGCTTTAACTAAGCCAAAACATAGCAGACGTGATCAGTCTTCTTTACTTTAGGACATGCTCTTGCTCATCTTGCACTCTTAGTGAAAGGGGATGATGGAGTGATTTCAGGGAGAGATGTGGTGATTGTTGTATTCCGTGTTGATTGGTGGAGGCGTGAATAGTGACGAAGGCTTAGTAGATGAGACATCTATAAAAGGGAAACGATTACTATAAACAAAAATTAAAATTGGCGGAGATGAGTAATTGTCTTGATTGACTTGGAACAGGTTAGGATAGAATCCGACTCTCTATAACTTTAGAATTCTCTGATCATCTTCGGTTGGTTTGTCTAACAGAAATTGATCCAAAGTTATAGTGTCATCGAGAATTTTTCTGGAGACATAGAACCTAATGACTTTCTGGATTATTTCGATGCAGTTCGTCTGTTATCGCGTCAGGTTTTCATGCACTTTGGTAGGCTAGCTCTGGAGGAATTGTATCATTTGTCGGGTTTGGTCCAGCAAGAGACACATGAGCTTTTCTGAGTTTGATCAGTTGGCTTCACTGATGGGCTCAGGGTTGGTCTAGCCAAAGCCTCATGGCTTTATTCAGGAGAGATCGCTGGCTTGTGTTATAACAGGTAGCTTACTCCTTACTGTTACTTCTAGACGATCCTATTACCTTGATCTTTGGTCCCTTTAGGAGCAGCGGCTTTATTTCACTTTCAATTGTTTGAATCAGATGTTGATGAAGATTATGGTAACTTTCTCTGATGTGTCATCTTCAGGTGAGAAGAGGGTCAGTTGTCGTATCATGAGGAGTTTGATCACACTAAACAAAGGAAAAACTGATGTAGTTCTTTTATTCTTTGACAGATCGATAGGGACTGAGCCTACTTGTTCTTCGGTTACAATGGCCTTTCTTTATCTTTTTTTATTAATTTCTTTTTTATTTTTTTTTTTTATTTTTCTTTCCTTGCCCACTTCATCGGGCAGTTTGGGAGTTGTTTCGGTAACTGGGATACCTTGAATCGTTACTCTCAAACAGGTGCCCACCGTTTGTGGCAGAAAGGCGGGATAAGCTAAGTTAATAGGCTCGTTCATGTCCGCATCACTCACTTCTATCTCCTTTTCTTGTGCGCTTCCAAACAATTTTTAGCCCTTCAAGCTCAGGATCCTCACCTTCTTCTTGAGGACCAGCTTTTTGTTGAGTACATCATTTTATCAAAGTTTTTGGAAAGTAGCTTTCATTTTAATTTCTATGGAAGCTTATGCTTGGAAGGGGGGGGGGGGGGTTTCTTTATCAGGCAGGCGTGTAGTATAGTTTGACTGGGTAGTGGTTGTGGGCTTTTTGGGTGGAGCATTCTTTGTTGCAGGTTGTACGCTTACACTTTGCTGGGTTTTCTTTGTATTCTCAGCAACCATTTCCATATACTTGGGATAATACGAGATTGTTGAATGGTTCCAGAACTAACGGGTCGGGAATTGCCATTCCAAACCCTTCAAACAGTCACCTTTTGGGATAAACTTTGTGCGATTCCTCAATAACCATATCTCAGTCTGCTGAATAGCGAATATGACGACGTGATGGTGTTTGTTATTGCTAGCTAAGTAGTAGAATATCCACTTGGAAAACCGTCCATAAGGATGAGGAGCGGAGTTACTTTTTTTTAGGTCTTGACTGGCTTTGTGACTTGCTTTGTATGAGAAAAAATGTACTGGATCCTTGAGTAAACTCTTCCATCAACGCTCTGCAACTGATCAACATTAGTTTCAGTGCCGATTCATGCATTTGCAAATTTGGTGTCTGGGTTTGTCACTACCAGAAGTCTTTCTGTTCAAGCACTGGATGATTAAGGTTAGATTGTCTCCATGGTTGAATAACATAATTCCATCGTCTATTGGAGACAATTTCTACAGGTTCAGGATACCCCAGTCAATTAACCAAACTCAATACCGTTTTACCCCGACGGAGTAGGTAATCCAAACGGTAGAGTCGGGCTGACGAGGCGTAATTGCTAATGGTTCTGAGAAGATCTAGCACTTAGGAACGAACCATTGTTACATCAACTATGACCAAACTAAAACCCACACAGTCTTTCGTCCTTTTCTCTTGGTATTCAGAAATGTTGATATTGTAGATAGTTTTTTCAACGAAGGAAACTGCTTGCAGAGGCCTTAGTGTAGTGAATGCTGGAGAAGTTGGTATTTACTCAGATGTTCTATGATATCTGAAAGATGGGGTTCTTTTTAATTTTTGAGCCTTGTAAAGCCGGTTGCTTTTCCCGTACTATAACCATGAGGCGAGGTAAATTGCTCATTGTTCTTGTCGGTGGTTATTGGGTAAGTGGGACTTTTTGTTCTGCCATCGTATTCTGCAAAAAGTATTAACAAGAGACAAACATTGCAGAGAAAGAAGTTAGCGAGAATTTAGCTTTGATTTAAAGCTATGTATTCCATGATTGATTAAAACAGAGGTAACATGGTTTTTTTTTGCTGAACATCTACATATAGAGGACCCCGGATGAGATCTCTCCAACCGGATCATTGCTCTTGTTAACTAAGCCCGGATGGGAGTTAGAAAAGCAACTGGGTCATTCGAAGGGGCCTTGATAGATTATTGGGCCTAATGGGCCAAAATTATGAAACTTAGCCCAAACCGCCGCCAGGCAGAATGCCAACCCGCCGTTAGGAGAATCGAGCAAACCGCCGCGAGGAAGGCACTAACCCGCCATGAATATTATAATAAGATTAACCAACCCGCCGCTTAAAATAAAATTCGAAAAGGGCGGGTTGAATATTTTAATATATAAAAATATTCGACCAAACCGCCGAGAGACGGCGGTTTACCTGTTGGAATAAAATAACATAAAATTGTGGCAACCCGCTGTGAATCAACCCGCCATTAGACAACTCGCTGTGAATCAACCCGCCATTAGGCAACTCGCTGTGAATCAACCCGCCATATGAACCAGCGGGTTGAATAAGTTATTAAAAAAAAAATCAACCAAACCGCTGCGGTGCGGCGGTTTCCCTGAAAACATTAAAATAATAATAAGATAACCAACTCGCCACCTAGAAACATAAGCAACTCGCCATCCGGACTGATTTCTTAAAATTCAAACCACGCACCTCCTTTGTCAAAACTAAGCACATCCTAAGGCATTCCTAGGCTTTCCTACGCATAAGATACACATTACTACCATTCTTTCCATCAAACACACTGACTTTTACTTTCTAAAAGACAACCCGCCATTAAGAAACATAAGCAAATCATTCACTATTGTTTGAGACAGAAATCTATACATCAAAACTTAGTAATATATGCCTTATGAACAATTCCCAGCAACTAAATCACACATTACAACACTACATTGGCATTTTGATCTAAAACGACCCTATAATCATTCTTAAGATACACAGATGTTTGCCAACTGATTAAACACATATATCATAGTGATCACATCCCTATTCCGTATCTTTCCCACAAAACAATTTCAATTTCCAAACAACATTTAGACATTTCGAAACCCTAGTCACTAAATCTAATTTTTCTACTCTTTTTAATGTGTTATAAATGATATAGATTAAGGTTTGATGAATATCTTTGCAAGAAACACTGGAAATCAAAGATTTAAAACTGGTTCTTGGCGGCGAGTTGCGTATGAGTGTGTGTGTGTGTGTTTCGTTGACTGGTTTTGATAAGTTTGACCAAAACCAACTCGTCGCCCCTTTTTATATCCTAAGTTAAGAAGTTGGCAGATTCAGTCCCTTATGTTTCTATCTTCATTTATTTTTTGTTTTAAGTATTTCTAAGGTTCTTCTAAGTTTAGGCAAATTGGCCGATTTAGTCCCTATTGGTTAATAAGGCTATGAAACAAAAAGCAAATTGCATTTAAATCCCTAATCATTATAACTATAGATAACTTTGGTCTGTTGAGTTAAAATTAATTAACTCCCCTTCAAATAGTAACCCATTAGAATACAACAACCATCTTATAATTACACTTTCATAGCATACAACACTCCTAAACAACCATGGAAGATCCTCCCAATTACGTCTTTTAGAACCTTGTGTGATTAAGAAAATTTTCACATTCACTCTCCCCCTCAAACAATGACCCGTTTTCTATTGAAAGAGCTGTAGTCGTTGATTGAGATGAAAATGTCAGTTGAACAACTCTACCATCCCATAATGTATGGATATAAAGTAATCCATGCCCAAACATCAAACCGGGTTGCAATCTAAATAAATTGCAAGCCTTTTAGTAATTCCAAATGACTTCAAATATTTACAAAGTTTTTTTTTTAATGTACAAAGGATACACGAAGGCATTTCGTTTACTCATCATCTCCTTCTTGAAGGCGTTTGAGAGTTTTAGGGGTCAAACTCTTCATGCCTAGGCGTGGAAG
>BQNB010044498.1:0-44851 GCA_026074375.1 Tanacetum coccineum
GAGATCAAGAAATATCGATTAGAAAAGATGCTGCCATAGCTGAACGCAGATTAATGATTAAATAATAATGATCTTGCAATACTACTATTCATTTGAGCATTTCATCGGGTATAAACCCATTACCCACAACAAGATACCTTTGGTGAGCAGATTTGTTCGACATAACTTTCGTCATCATTTGAGCATTTCATCAGCTATAAACCCTTTACCCAAAACAATATACCTTTGGCGAGCAGATTTGCTCGACTTAACTTGCATCATGATTAGAGCATTTCATTGCGTATAAACCCATTACCCAAATAAGTTACCTTTGGCGAGCAGATTTGCTTGACTTAACTTTCATCATCATTTGAGCATTTCATCGGGTATAAACCCTTTACCCAAAACAAGATACCTTTGGCGAGCAGATTTGCTTGACATAACTTTCTTCATTATTTGAGTATTTCATCGGGTATAAACCTTTCTCCCAAAACAGGATACCTTTGGCGAGCAGATTTGCTCGACATAACTTTCGTCATCATTTGAACATTTCATCGGGTATAAACCCTTTACCCAAAACAAGATACCTTTGGCGAGCAGATTTGCTCGACATAACTTTCGTCATCATTTGAGCATTTCATCGGGTATAAACCCTTTACCCAAAACAAGATACCTTTGGCGAGCAGATTTGCTCGACATAACTTTCGTCATCATTTGAGCATTTCATCGGGTATAAACCCTTTACCCAAAACAAGAAACCTTTGGCGAGCAGATTTTCTCGACATAATTTTCGTCATCATTTGAGCATTTCATCGGCTATAAGCCCTTTAACCAAAACAAGATACCTTTGGCGAGCAGATTTGCTCGACATAACTTTTGTTATCATTTGAGCATTTCATCGGGTATAAATCCTTTACCCAAAATAAAATACCTTTGGAGAGCAGATTTGCTTGACATAACTTTCGTCATCATTTGTGCATTTCATCGGGTATAAACCATTTACCCAAAACAAGATACCTTTGACGGGCTTATTTGCTCGACATAACTTTTGTCGTCATTTGAGCATTTCATCGGGTATAAACCCTTTACCCAAAACAAGATACCTTTGGCGAGCAGATTTGCTCGACATAACTTTTGTCATCATTTGAGCATTTCATCGGGTATAAACCCTTTACCCAAAACAAGATACCTTTGCCGAGCAAATTTGCTCGACATAACTTTTGTCATCATGTTAAAGTAACCATGTTAAAGTAACCAGGTTAAAGTTACATGTGTCTATGTTAAAGTAACCATGTTTTTCTGCTTATGTACTATTAGATGGTTCTTTCCTATTGGTGTAATTGGGTATGTAATGGTAGTTAGATCTCATATGGCATGTCATATGAGTAGGGGTTGTTCAAGCTGGTTAGCTTGAGGTTAATGTGGCACTCGGTCACATTCCATTGTACTTCATTGACTTTTTTGGTGTAATATAATTTACCAGGGTTGTTGTCCCCTTTACCAAAATTTTTTTTTTTTGTCATCATTTGAGCATTTCATCGGCTATAAGCCCATCAACCAAAACAAGATACCTTTGGCGAGCAGATTTGCTCGACATAACTTTCGTTATCATTTGAGCATTTCATCGGGTATAAACCCTTTACCCAAAACAAGATACCTTTGGAGAGCAGATTTGCTTGACATAACTTTCGTCATCATTTGTGCATTTCATCGGGTATAAACCATTTACCCAAAACAAGATACCTTTGACGAGCAGATTTGCTCGACATAACTTTCGTCATCATTTGAGCATTTCATAGGGTATACCCAAAACAAGATACCTTTGGCGAGCAGATTTGCTCGACATAACTTATGTCATCATTTGAGCATTTCATCGGGTATAAACCCTTTACCCAAAACAAGATACCTTTGGCGAGCAGATTTTCTCGACATAACTTTCGTCATCATTTGAGCATTTCATCAGGTATAAACCCTTTACCCAAAACAAGATACCTTTGGCGAGCAGATTTGCTCGACATAACTTTCGTCATCATTTGAGCATTTCATCGAGTATAAACCCTTTACCCAAAACAAGATACCTTGGCAAGCAAATTTGCTCGACATAAGTTTCGTCATCATTTGAGCATTTCATCGCTATAAACCCTTTACCCAAAACAAGATACCTTTGGCGAGCAGATTTGCTCGACATAACTTTCGTCATCATTTGAGCATTTCATCGGCTATAAACCATTTACCCAAAACAAGATACCTTTGGCGAGAAAATTTGCTCGACATAACTTTCGTCATCATTTGAGCATTTCATCGAGTATAAACCCTTACCAAAAACAAGATACCTTAGGCGAGCAGATTTGCTCGATATAACTTTCGTCATTATTTGAGCATTTCATCGGGTATAAACCCTTAACCCAAAACAAGATACCTTTGGTGTGCAGATTTGCTCGACATAACTTTCGTCGTCGTTTGAGCATTTCATCGGGTATAAACCCTTTACCCAAAACAAGATACCTTTGGCGAGCAGATTTGCTCGACATAACTTTCGTTATCATTTGAGCATTTCTTCGGGTATAAACCCTTTACCCAAAACAAGATACCTTTGGCGAGCAGATTTGCTCGACATAACTTTCGTCATCATTTGAGCATTTCATCGGGTATAAACCCTTACCCAAAACAAGATACCTTTGGCGAGCAGATTTGCTTGACATAACTTTCGTCATCATTTGAGCATTTCATCGGGTATAAACCCTTTACCCAAAACAAGATACCTTTGGCGAGCATATTTGCTCGATAAAACTTTCGTCATCATTTGAGCATTTCATCGGTTATAAACCGTTTACCCAAAACAAGATACCTTTGGCGAGCAGATTTGCTGGACATAACTTTCGTCATCATTTGAGCATTTCATCGGGCATAAACCTTTTACCCAAAACAAGATACATTTGGTTAGCATATTTGCTCGACATAATTTTCGTCATCAATTGAGCATTTCATCGGGTATAAACCCATTACCCAAAACAAGATACCTTTGGTGAGCAGATTTGCTCGACATAACTTTCGTCATCATTTGATCATTTCATCGGCTATAAACCCTTTACCCAAAACAAGATACATTTGGCGAGCAGATTTGCTCGACGTAACTTTCGTCATAATTTGAGCATTTCATCAGCTATAAACCCTTTACCCAAAACAAGATACCTTTGGCGAGCAGATTTGCGCGACATAACTTTCCGCCAACATTGAGCTATTCATCAGGAGTATAAACCGTCTTTTCCCAAAACAAGAAACTTTGGGCAGCAATCTGCACGACAATAGACTATCGTCATCAAATCATTTCATCAAGTATAAACCCTTTACCCAAAACAAGATACCTTTGGCGAGTAGATTTGCCCGACATAACTATCGCCATCATTTGAGCATTTCATCGGGTATAAACCCTTTACCCAAAACAAGATACCTTTGGTTAGCAGATTTGCTCGACATAACTTTCATCATCATTTGAGCATTTCATCGGGTATAAACCCTTTACCCCAAACAAGATACCTTTGGCGAGCTGATTTGCTCGACATAACTTTTGTCATCATTTGAGCATTTCATCCCGGGGATAAAAAAACCCCTTTACACCCAAAACAAGATACCTTTGGCGAGCAGATTTGCTCGACATAACTTTCGTCATCATTTGAGCATTTCATCGGGTATAAACCCTTTACCCAAAAAAAGATACCTTTGGCGAGCAGATTTGCTCGACATAACTTTCGTCATCATTTGAGCATTTCATCTGGTATAAACCCTTTACCCAAAACAAGATACCTTTGGCGAGCAGATTTGGTCCGACATACCCTTTCATCATCATTTAATCAATTCCGCTGCTAAAAACCCTTTCCCCAAACAAGATACTTTGAGCCAGCATATTTGCTTGACATAACATTCTTCATCATTTGAGCATTTCATCCGGTATAAACCCTTCACACCAAAACAAGAATACCTTTTTGCGAGCAGATTTGCTCGACATAACTTTCGTCATCATTTGAGCATTTCATCGGGTATAAACCCTTTACCCAAAACAAGATACCTTTGGCGAGCAGATTTGCTTGACATAACTTTCGTCATCATTTGAGCATTTCATCGGGTATAAACCCTTTACCCAAAACAAGATACCTTTGGCGAGCAGATTTGCTCGACATAACTTTCGTCATCATTTGAGCATTTCATCGGGTATAAACCCTTTACCCAAAACAAGATACCTTTGGCAAGCAGATTTGCTCGACATAACTTTCGTCATCATTTGAGCATTTCATCGGGTATAAACCCTTTACCCAAAACAAGATACCTTTGGCGAGCAGATTTGCTCGACATAGCTTTCGTCATCATTTGAGCATTTCATCGGTTATAAACCCTTTACCCAAAACAAGATACCTTTGGCGAGCAGATTTGCCCGACATAACTTTCATCATCATTTAAGCAATTCATCGGCTATAAACCCTTTACCCCAAACAAGATACCTTTGGCGAGCAGATTTGCTTGACATAACTTTCGTCATCATTTGAGCATTTCATCGGGTATAAACCCTTCACCCAAAACAAGATACCTTTGGCGAGCAGATTTGCTTGACAAAACTTTCGTCATCATTTGAGCATTTCATCGGTTATAAACCCTTTACCCAAAACAAGATACCTTTGGCGAGCAGATTTGCTCGACATAACTTTCGTCATCATTTGAGCATTTCATCGGGTATAAACCCTTTACCCCAAACAAGATACCTTTGGCGAGCAGATTTCCTCGACACAACTTTCCTGATCATTTGAGCATTTCATCGGGTATAAACCCTTTACCCAAAACAAGATACCAATGGCGAGACGATTTGCCCGACATAACTTTCGTCTTCATTTGAGCAATTCATCGGCTATATTTCCTTTACCTAAAACAAGATACCATTGGAGAGAAGATTTGCCTAACATAACTTTCGTCATTATTTGAGCATTTCATCGAGTATAAACCTTTTACCCAAAACAAGATACCTTTGGCGAGCAGATTTGCTCGACATAACTTTCGTCATCATTTGAGCATTTCATCGGCTATAAACCCTTTACCCAAAACAAGATACCTTTGGCGAGCAGATTTGCTCGACATAACGATCGTCATCATTTGAGCATTTCATCGGTTATAAACCCTTTACCCAAAACAAGATACCTATGGTCAGCAGATTTGCTTGACATAACTTTCGTCATCATATGAGCATTTCATCGGGTATAAACCCTTTACCCGAAATAAGATAACTTTAGCGTGCAGATTTGCCTGACATAACTTTCGTCATCATTTAAGCAATTCATTGGCTATAAACCCTTTATCCAAAACAAGATACCTTTGGCGAGCTGATTTGCTCGACATAACTTTTGTCATCATTTGAGCATTTCATCGGGTATAAACCCTTTACCCAAAACAAGATACCTTTGGCAAGCAGATTTGTTCGACATAACTTTCGTCATCATTTAAGCATTTCATCGGGTATAAACCCTTTACCCAAAACAAGATACCTTTGGCGAGCAGATTTGCTCGACATAACTTTCGTCATCATTTGAGCATTTCATCGGTTATAAACCCTTTACCCAAAACAAGATACCTTTGGCGAGCAGATTTGCTCGACATAACTTTCGTCATCATTTGAGCATTTCATCGGGTATAAACCCTTTACCCAAAACAAGATACCTTTGGCGAGCAGATTTGCTCGACATAACTTTCGTCATCATTTGAGCATTTCATCGGGTATAAACCCTTTACCCAAAACAAGATACCTTTGGCGAGCAGATTTGCTCGACATAACTTTCGTCATCATTTGAGCATTTCATCGGGTATAAACCCTTTACCCAAAACAAGATACCTTTGGCGAGCAGATTTGCTCGACATAACTTTCGTCATCATTTGAGCATTTCATCGGGTATAAACCCTTTACCCAAAACAAGATACCTTTGGCGAGCAGATTTGCTCGACATAACTTTCGTCATCATTTGAGCATTTCATCGGGTATAAACCCTTTACCCAAAACAAGATACCTTTGGCGAGCAGATTTGCTCGACATAACTTTCGTCATCATTTGAGCATTTCATCGGGTATAAACCCTTTACCCAAAACAAGATACCTTTGGCGAGCAGATTTGCTCGACATAACTTTCGTCATCATTTGAGCATTTCATCGGGTATAAACCCTTTACCAAAAACAAGATACCTTTGGCGAGCAGATTTGCTCGACTTAACTTTCGTCATCATTTGAGCAAAACAAGATACCTTTTGCGAGCAAATTTGCTCGACATAACTACCGTCGTCATTTGAGCATTTCATCGGGTATAAACCTTGTACCCAAATACCTTTGGCGAACAAATTTGCTCGACATAACTTTCGTCATCATTTGAGCATTTCATCGGCTATAAACCCTTTACCCAAAACAAGATACCTTTGGCGAGCAAATTTGCTCGACATAACTACCGTCTTCATTTGAGCATTTCATCGGGTATAAACCTTGTACCCAAAACAAGATACCTTTGGCGAGCAGATTTGCTCGACATAACTTTCGTCATCATTTGAGCATTTCATCGGGTATAAACCCTTTACCTAAAACAAGATACCTTTGGCGAGCAAATTTGCTCGGCATAACTTTCGTCATCATTTGAGCATTTCATCGGCTATAAACCCTTTTACCAAAACAGATAACGTTGGAGAACATGCTTGTATCGACATAACTTTCGTCGTCATTTAAGCATTTCATCAGGTATAAACCCTTTACCCAAAACAAAATACCTTTGGGGAGCAGATTTGCTCGGCATAACTATCGTCATCATTTGAGCATTTCATCGGCTATAAACCCTTTACCCGAAACATGATACCTTTGGCGAACATATTTGCTCGACATAACTTTCGTCATCATTTGAGCATTTCATCGGGTATAAACCCTTTACCAAAAACAAGATACTTTGCGAGTATGAAAAATTTGCTCGGACCTAACTGTTCATCGTTATTTGAGATTTCATCGTATAAACCCTTTTACCCAAAACAGATACCTTTGGCTTAGAGATTGCTGGCATAAACTTTCGTCATCATTTGAGCTTTCATCGGTAAATCCCTTTACCATAACCAAGATACCTTTGGCTAATAGATTGCTCGCATAAGTTATGTCATCTTTGAGCATTTCATCAGGTTAAACCCATTACCAAAACAATAAGTACCTTTGGCAAGCAATTTGCTTCGGCAAACTTTAGTCATCATTTGGCATTTATAGGGTTTATACCTTTACCCAAAACAAGATACCTTTGGCGAGCAGATTTGCTCGGCATAACTTTCGTCATCATTTGAGCATTTCATCAGGTATAAACCCTTTACCCAAAACAAGATACCTTTGGCGAGCAGATTTGCTCGGCATAGCTTTGGTCATCATTTGAGTATTTCATCGGGTATAAACCCTTTACCAAAACAGATACTTTGGCGAACGAATTTGATCGTATAACTTTCGTCATCATTTACAGAATTTCATGGGCTATAAACCTTTACCATACAAGATTACCTTGGCGAGCAAATTTGCTCGAACTTAAATACGCTCTGCATTTGAGCCTTTCATCGGGTTTAAACCTTGTACCAAAAAAGATACCTTGGCGAGCAGATATGCTCGACATAACTTTCGTGATCATTTGAGTATTTCATGGGTATAAAACACTTTTACCTCAAAAAAGATACTTTGGCGAGCAAATTTGCTCGGCATAACTTTTGTCATCATTTGAGCATTTCATCGGCAATAAACCCTTTACCCAAAACAAGATACCTTTGGCGAACAGATTTGCTCGACAAAACTTTCGTCGTCATTTGAGCATTTCGTCAAGTATAAACCCTTTACCCAAAACAAGATACCTTTGGGGAGCAGATTTGCTCGGCATAACTATCGTTATCATTTGAGCATTTCATCGGCTATAAACCCTTTACCCAAAACAAGATACCTTTGGCGAGCAGATTTGCTCGACATGACTACCGTCAACATTTGAGCATTTCATCGGCTATAAACCTTGTACCCAAAACAAGATACCTTTGGCGAGCAGATTTGCTCAACATAACTTTCATCATCATTTGAGCATTTCATCGGGTATAAACCCTTTACCCAAAACAAGATACCTTTGGCGAGCAAATTTGCTCGACATAACTTTCGTCATCATTTGAGCATTTCATCAGCTATAAACCCTTTACCCAAAACAAGATACCTTTGGCTAGCAGATTTGCTCGGCATAACTTTCGTCATCATTTGAGCATTTCATCAGGTATAAACCCTTTACCCAAAACAAGATACCTTTGGCGAGCAGATTTGCTCGACATAACTTTCGTCATCATTTGAGCATTTCATCGGGTATAAACCCTTTACCCTAAACAAGATACCTTTGGCGAGCAAATTTGCTCGGCATAACTTTCGTCATCATTTGAGCATTTCATCGGCTATTTTCCTTTACCAAAAAAGGATACTGTTGAGCGAGCAAATTTGCTCGGCATAACTTTCGTCTTCTTTGGCATTTCATAGGTATAAACCTTTTCCTAAAACAAGGAAACTTTTGGCGAGCATATTTTCTGATAGCCTCGGTCATCTATGAGCATTTCATCGGGTATAAACCTTACCAAAAACAAGATACTTTGGGAACAGATTTGGTCCAAAATAACTTTCGTCTCATTGTGATTTCATCGGCTATAAACCTTTACCCCAAACAGATACCTTTGTGCTAGCAAGATTTGCTCGACATAACTTTCGTCATCATTTGAGCATTTCATCGGGTATAAACCCTTTACCCAAAACAAGATACCTTTGGCGAGCAGATTTGCTCAACATAACTTTCGTCATCATTTGAGCATTTCATCAGGTATAAACCCTTTACCCAAAACAAGATACCTTTGGCGAGCAGATTTGCTCGACATAACTTTCGTCATCATTTGAGCATTTCATCGGCTATAAACCCTTTACCCAAAACAAGATACCTTTGGCGAGCATATTTGCTCGACATAACTTTCGTCATCATTTGAGCATTTCATCAGGTATAAACCCTTTACCCAAAACAAGATACCTTTGGCGAGCAGATTTGCTCGACATAACTTTCGTCATCATTTGAGCATTTCATCGGGTATAAACCCTTTACCAAAAACAAGATACCTTTGGCGAACAGATTTGCTCGACATAACTTTCGTCATCATTTGAGCATTTCATCGGGTATAAACCCTTTACCAAAAACAAGATACCTTTGGCGAGTAGATTTGCTCGACCTAACTTTCATCGTCATTTGAGCATTTCATCGGGTATAAACCCTTTACCCAAAACAAGATACCTTTGGCGAGCAGATTTGCTCGACATAACTTTCGTCATCATTTGAGCATTTCATCGGGTATAAACCCTTTACCCAAAACAAGATACCTTTGGCGAGCAAATTTGCTCGACATAACTACCGTCATCATTTGAGCATTTCATCGGGTATAAACCCTTTACCCAAAACAAGATACCTTTGGCGAGCAGATTTGCTCGACATAACTTTCGTCATCATTTATTTTATTGCGCTCTATAAACTAGGGCGATTTCATAGTTGGATATACGTTCGTATGTTCATCACTGTGCTTAAATTGCATTCCATTTTATTTCTTTTAGACCTTCATTTGTATCATTTAATCCTTTTATTCACTGTTCATCTTTTTCGTTCTTCATTAATTAATTTTAAATGTTGTTATCCTCATTTTCACTGTGTATACGGTGCTCTTATTCACTCGTTTTGTTATTTCATTGTTTGTGCTTTAGATCATTATTTGATTATGGGTTTTTCGTTTCTCAATCATGATGAAAACATATCCAGTTTTAATCTCGTTCCTAATGAGATCCACCTTCTAAAGTTGGATTTGATCTTAAACTAAATAACACTCGTACTTTGAATCCTGAGTCTGGTGATACGATGAAGCATAGGTCTATATTAGGTAAATCCTCTCAAGTGAATTTCAATGATAGAACGTTACTAGATCGGGTTCTAAAATGGGTGGTTTAGCTGTGGATATGGAAGAGGTTGCTTATGAAGGTGAGAGTTGGGGGAGTTGTTGGTGTTTAGTGATGGTGTTTCTTCTCGTATGAATGGTTTTCGGAAGGATGAAGGTATGAGTGATATGAATGAGTCTGAGTTGATATTTGGTTCTATTGGTAAGGAGTCTGTTGTGAGTAATTATTCTAATGTTGGTGTTAAGTCTAAGGTTGTTAATGATTTTCTTTCTGCTGATAGTGTTTCTATTAATAAAAATGTTTTGGGATCTAGTGGTAGTGATGCTGTTCCTGAAATGCCTGTACCTTTTGATGAGAACCCTATTCTGAATCTCTATTTTACTGTCATAAGAAGATTCGAATGGCAAAGTGTGAATATGAAGGAAGTTAGAGTTCCTGGTATGTTTAAAATTGTAGGTGATGGTAGTTTGTTGAACAAGGGGGTTGGCTCGGTTAGTAATTTTGAAGCATGGGGGCAGAGTAAGGAGGTGTGTAGTGGGTTAAGTAATAATAGGGGTTTAAGAGTTTTGGAGGTTTTGGAAATAATAAGCTCAAGTTTGTATCGACGGCTTTGAATGAAGAAGGTAGGGAAGTTGCAGTTATGGATCCGGTTTTAGAAGAGGGTATTCAGAAGTGGAGTATGACTGTTGTTGGTCACTTTGTGGGGTTTCAGATGGGTTATAGGGAAATTCTAGGTCACCTAAAGAGAATGTGGCGTTTATTTCAGCTTGAGGAGGTTATCGTTAATCAAGGTTTGTATTATTTCAACTTTAAGTCTCAGGAAGGTATGAATAGTGTTATAGAGAATGGGCCCTGGATGGTGGAGAATAAGCCGTTGTTTGTTCGTAAATGGGAGCCTGGTTTGTGTATGTCTAAATTGGATACTTCTAAGGTTCCATTGTGGGTTAAAATTTATGACATCCCGTTAGAAGCTTGGAATGTGGATGGTATTAGTAGGATTGCTAGTAGAATAGGTGTTCCAATTATTATGGACAAAATTACTACTACCTCCGTCCCAAAATTATTGTCCACTTTTGACTTTTTAAGTCTTTCTTTGTCAACTTTGACCATAAATATTTTTGTTTGTGCTATTTAGTATTTGATGCATAATATATGAATAGATTGAGTTTTAAATGTATTTTTCATTGGTGTAATTTTCATCAAGTATTATGTAACATAAACAAAAATATTTAAGGTCAAAGTTGACGAAGAAAGATTCAGAAAGTCAAAAGTGGACAATAATTTTGGGACGGAGGTAGTACGTCATTTTGTGAAAAACCATTTGGTAGGGGTTTGTATGCTAAGGTTTTGGTAGAGGTCGATGCAGCAAAGGGTTTGATTGATACTGTAGAAATTTGGTATAAAAGCTTGGGAAAATCCATGATGCTAAATGTTGATTATGTGTGGTGACCTTTGGTGTGTGAGCATTGTAAGACTTTCGGTTATCTTTCTAGGTTCTGTAGTAAAGGTCTAGCTAATGTGGAAAAGAAGGTTGGTGGGGATGAGAGTGTTAAAAACTATAGGGCTACTGGGAATGTTGTTAGTGATTAAGAAGGGTGGCAAAATGTTGGTTATAAGAGAGGTAATAGAAATTTTGTCAACAATTATCATCAGCGTTCGGTGAATGGTTATAGTGGTAGAGGAAATATGGGTTATAGAGATAGGGGTGGTATTAATAATAAGGGTCATAATAATGTTGTGGATGTTGGGGTATGATAAAAATATGAATGTTGATGAGTGTATAGTGGCAGATGAAGTTTTCAAAAGTAGTTCTAATGTTGGTATGAGGATGTCAAATGTTAAGAGTAATTCTAAGAAGGAGTTGGGTAATTTGGAAATGAAGGATAAAGCTAGTGATGGTATTTCTAAGGGTTCTGGCTTTAAGGATGATGTTAGTGTGGAAAATAGGTTTGATGTTTTGAATGAAGATATTAATGTTGAGATTTCTGATGTATGGGAAGACGTGAGGGCTCGTTTTACTACTGCTTGCAATTTAGGTCTTCCTATTGCAGAGGAAGAAATTAATAAGTGGCCTGATAATATAGTAAAATTGTACAAGGAAAAGTGGAAGAAGAGGTCTTATGCTGAGAAAAGCCCGGCTGAATTGAAGTTAATTGAAGTGATGGAGAATCTTCATAACAGAATTGTCCAATTGAATGAGAATCTTCATGTGAATGCTCGTGCTAATGCCCTGAGGTTAGTTAAAGAAACTGATGAAGCAACGGGTGTCAAAAGTAATAGTAATCTGTATACAAAGTTCTATGATCAGTCTTGCAGAGAAGATCTTATTAAAGTGGAGGAGTTACAGTGGGAAAGAAGAAGGGCTGAAGTTGATCTTTTCATGTTGACTAAGAGGCCGCTTATGGATGATTTTAAGGAGATTTGGACTGATGATATGGTGGAATATTTTTTAGAAAGATGTGAGGAGATTAAAAACGATGAGAAGAACGGTCACTATGCTGATGATAGTGGGTTTGATGATATGGAGGAAGTTGGTGAAGATGTTAGTGGTTCTGCAAATTTTGTGACTCAGAATGAGGTTTCAAGTGATATTGATGGTTCTATGGCTCAAATGCAAGGTGGTCTTGCTGCACACCCTTCTAATCTCCAATGATTGTCAATGTTGCTTGCTGGAATATTAGAGGTATGACTAATACCTCTAAACAAGATGAAGTGAAATTGTTAATTAGGGAAGAAAAGGTTAGTATGTGTGCTATTATTGAAACTCAAGTTTCTAAAAAGTTTGTTAATCAGGTTGGGGATAATATTTTTGGTAATTGGAATTGGGTTTCTAATTCGGTGGATAGTAATAGAGGTTGTAGGATTATGGTTGGGTGGGATAGGAATATTGTTGGGGCTAATTTGATTTCGCAGACAGATCAAGTTATGCATTTTGAAGTGAATTTTAGTCATGATCATAGGAAACAATTTATGTCTTTTGTTTATGCTAAAAATTTTGAGAGAGATAGGAAACCTTTATGGAGGAATCTGAGTGAGCATAATATGTTGGTTAGCAATGAGCCTTGGGTGGTTTTGGGGGATTTTAACGTTATTATGAATACGGATGAATGTTCTAATAGTTTTAACATTGTCGATAGAGATATGGATGTGTTTAGAAGAGTTTTACATAGTCTGGAGTTGGAAGATATTGTTAGTTATGGTATGTTTTACACATGGATTCAAAAGAGAAGGAACCCGGAAGCTGGTATTCTTAAAAAACTTGATAGAGTTTTGGGCAATGCGAGTTTTTTGTCTTCGTATGCTAGCTGTTTTGCTAAGTTTCTTCCTTATATGACTTCGGATCACTGCCCAGCTATTATTGTTTACCCTGATGTTAAAGGTTTTAAACCTCGGTCATTTCGGTTTATGAACTTTTTGACTGATAAGCCAGAGTTTCTCCCTATTGTTAAGGATAATTGGTACAGTGAAGTTCATGGGTTTCATATGTTTGTTCTTGATAAAAGGTTAAAAAATATGAAGAAATACATGAGAAATATGAATAGATTAAATGGAAATGTTTTTGATAAGGTCAAAGTTTTAAGGGAGGAGTTAAAAAGGGTGCAGAATTGTTTAGATAAGGATCCGGATTATGTTCATCTTAGAGAAGAAGAGTATGTTTTTTGTAATGCTTATAAGGAGGCTGCTAGGGATGAAGAGATGGTTCTTAGACAAAAGACGAAGATTCAATGGCTTAAAGATGGTGATCAGAATTCGGCTTACTTTCATAACTCTTTGAAGGGTAGGATGTTTAGAAGCGGGATTGAGGTTGTGTATGATTCTGAGGGCCACAAATACGAGGGAGATTATATTGCTTCTAAGTTTGTTGATCATTTTAGTAAGTTTTTAGGCACTGAAGATGAGGTTTTTCTATGAAGATCGGATAGCGTGTGTATTAACTAAGTTGGATGGCTCTGTGTGCTGAATATTTGGTTAGGCCCAGTTTTGGATGATGAGATTAAGTTTGCCATGTTTAGTATAGAGGATGATAAGGCTGCGGGTCCGGATGGTTACACTTCGAAATTTTTCAAAACTGCCTGGAACATTGTAGGGGGTGATGTCTGTGCTGCAGTGAAGGAATTCTTTTATTCTAGCAAGTTATTAGGGGAGTTCAATGCTAATCTGATTTCTCTTATTCCTAAACTGCAAACCCCTTTGAAGATTACTAATTATAGACCCATTGCGTGTTGCAATGTGGTTTATAAGTGTATTAGTAAGGTTATTACAAATCGACTTAAAGAGGGTCTTGGTTCTATTGTCGATTCCAATCAGAGTGCGTTTATCCCGGGAAGACAGATTAGTGACAATATCTTTTTGGCTCAGGAATTCATGCATGGTTATGGGTGTAAAGGTGGAGCTCAGCGGTGTGCTTTCAAGGTAGATATCAAAAAAGCTTATGATACGGTGAATTGGGAATTTTTGAAGATTGCTCTACAAAGATTTGGCTTTCACAGTTCTATGATCAAATGGATTATGGTATGTCTTACCACTGCTTCATTGTCTTTTGTGTTAATAGGGCTAACTCATGGGTTCTTAAAGGTTAAAATGGGGTCTTAGGGCAGGTGAACCCTTTCTCCGTATTTATTTACTTTGTCCGGAAGTTTAATCTAGATTAAAAGGCAGATTCATCTTGACAGTCGGTTTAGGTATCATTGGGGTTGTAGTAAACTTAATCTTACTCACTTATGTTTTGCGAATGATTTGTTAATGCTTTGTCATGGGGATCTCATTTATGCTAGTATACTTCAAAGAGCTTTAGATGAGTTTAGAGACTTCGGTCTCTATCCTAGTATGGCTAAGAGCACAGTTTTCTATAGTAATGTTCCTGATGATGTTAAAGAGGATATTCGTTTGGCTATGCCTTTTAGGGAGGGTGAATTACCTGTTAGGTATTTAGGCGTTCCATTAACTTCTAAAATGTTAAGTATTGCAGATTGTAAAGTTTTAGTGGAAAAGGTGAAGAAGCGTATTTTTGACTGGAGAAATAAGTCGTTATCATTTGCTGGTAAACTTCAACTTGTTGCTTCTGTCCTTTCATCGCTTCATGTTTATTGGGCTTCTATGTTTATGTTGCCGGTTTCTATTTGTGACAGTATTGATAAACTCTTTAAAAACTTTATTTGGGGAAAGTCTGAGTCTAGTAGTGGTATTGCTAGTGTCTCTTGGAAGGATGTTTGTAGGCCTAAGAATCAAGGTGGTTTAGGGTTGAAATCATGTGGTCATGATTGGGCTCTTCTGGTTAAACATTGTGTAGATTGCTAGTAGAAAGTGACGTTGTGGGTTAAATGGCTTAATGTTTATAAGTTAAAGGGGGAATGTTTATGGGATATGAAAGTTAGGGATAGTTTTTCTTGGAATCTCAAACAGATATTGAAGTTGAGAGACAGTGTTAGGAAGTTTGTAGGTTATAAAATTGGTAATGGTATCGATTGTTTCGTCTGGTATGATAGATGGCACTCTAACGGCCCTTTATGCAGACTTATTAGTAACCACATCATTTCTAGTTGTGGTTTTGATTTGAATGCTAAAGTGGCTGACTTAATCTGTGAAAATAACTGGATTTGGCCTATTGAGTGGTCAGAATTGTTTAGTGAAGTTATTGATGTCCCGGTTCCGATTTTATGTAGTGATTCTTATGATAAAGCGTTATGGTTTAATAAAAAGAATGAAGAAGTTCAGTTTAGTGTAAAAGAGGCTTGGAAGGTTCTTAGAATTAATTGTCCTAAAGTTATATGGCACAAACATGTATGGTTTTCCCAATGTATTCCCAGGCATGCGTTTATTTTGTGGATGGCTCTCAAGGGTAGATTGAAGACTCAAGATAGGATTTCCTGATGGATTGGTGCTGATTACATGGTCTGTCCATTTTGTAAAAGCTGCAAAGACTCTCACAGTCACCTTTTCTTTCAATGCGGTTTTGCTCAGGGTATTTGGGATAGGCTTAAGCTTATGTGTAGGCTTGAAGATCTTTCATATGTTTGGGCTGAGATTGTTTCTGGTGTTTTTGTTAGAAAGGCGAACAATACGTTGTGGAGTATTATTCAAAGGCTGGTTTTTGGTGCTGCGGTTTATTTCATTTGGCAAGAACATAATTTTAGATTATTTAGAAGTGTGGAAAGGCCTGCAGATAAGGTTTTTGATATTATTGTGGATACTGTTAGACTAAGACTGTTGGGGTTGAAGATTAAACGGTCTCATGAAGTAGAAAAGGCTGCTGCTATTTGGAAGATTCCTATTAAGGGAGTAGGGGAAAAGAGTGGTTATGGGGTTAAGTATGGGGTTAATGATGATGTTACATAAGTTGTGGAGTTGGTGTATTATGCACAAGCTTGCCATGAGCTTATGGCAGTATTGGAGGTTTAGTTGGGATGTTTGGTGGTTTTGTATGGGTTTTTTTGCTAATTGTTTTTATGCAGGTACACTATGGAGCTTTTTTAGGATTGGAATTGTGGATTATAGCATGATACGATAAACAAGAAGGAACGCGAAACAAAAGAAGACGTAGTTCCATGTATAATCCAACAGTGCTGTTTGACTCCAATCTCGCAAAAGGCCTCGTAGCAACCGACGTACTTCACTTATAAAGCGTCTTTTCCGTTCACTGTGCGCGCTTGCGGCTCTCACACACACGCTGGTCGCCTCCTCTAACACACTGCTGCCTCGACCTCGCGGGTGGCCCGCCCGCCCCGGCTCCCCACCCCACGCACGGGCGCGGACACAGGCCCGGCTACGGCAGTTACATAAGTCATGAGTATCACTTTTTATACTCATGCTTATGGTAGAGTGTAGTTTTGGTGAGGTTTAGGATGTGGGTGGGTTTGGGTTCATATATGGGATGGTAGTAATAAAGGAAGTGCAGGGTAGGAAAAGTCAAAACGTTTGGTACCTTTGATATGCATAGGTTTTAGGAGACACAAGGGGGGTGGTCTATTTTGTATGGGTTTGAGTGAGTTATGGTATACTTACTCTCCTTGGAAGGTTTGTAGGATATGCAGGGTTCGTTGGTTTTTTCTATCACTTCGTGATAGTCAAAGCTTCCTGTATATTATCTATGGCCTGACTTGGGTTATTTCATTTGTTCCTTTAGGTTCTGGTGGCATAAGGGGGGTTAGGTTGTGTTCAGACAAGAGATGACTTAGTCGTTTTCCCCTTGTTGACAGTGGTTTTGTCGTTTTTCGCAGTCCTTGGAAATGGGGTGTAAGCTTCGGCTTTAGATGTCTCCCTTTGGTTCTGTTAGGACTAAACTGTGTTATGCTTGTTCTTCATCATATCTTATGGTAGTTGGTTGTATGTTTTTTTGGGATAGGATTGGTCTCGGTATGCTTGGTTGCACTCCAAGTATGCTATTGAGATTTAGAATGCTCTTTTTTAGCATTGTTTGGTTCTGGTTTCTATTCCTGAATCAGTGGTATAGTTTATTGGGTGTTTGGGAAAACACCAGCCGGGTTAGGTATTTGGCAGCTTACTTATTTGGTGTTATAAGGATTGGTTGCTGCATTTTTCTTTATATCAATAATGGTTATGTTGCTGATGTTTCTTTGGGGTTAGGGCTTTTTGGGTTTTGGGTTTCTAGGATTTTTGGCAAAGGTTTAGGTTCTGTTTGGCATGATTCAGCTATTTTCAGCCTTGGATGGGGTTATGTTAGAATTTCTAGTACTGGATTTTGGTTGTGCAATATTATTTTCATCATTGATAAAGGTTTCCGTATGTTTGGGATTGATTATGGTCTTTCAGGATATATAGTTTCTGGGAATTGTAATAAGTATGATCAGTTATGATTATTTTGGTCAGAGATGTATAAAGGTTTAGGTTATAAGATGGATTCAGAATATAAGGTTTTGGTTCAAGTTTGCAGAATGTTGATGAAGTACAAGGATTTCTGTCTCAAGATTGGTCCAAGTTTGCAGAATGCTGAAGAATTGCAAGTTATATTTTTCAGCTGGATTGAGTGTATGGTTCAGCTGGTTATTTTAATTAGCATACAAGACAAAGTTTTGATACAGCATATGAGTCATAAGCTTCTCAATGAAAGTTTTGTTCAAGATACGAGTTTAAGTACAAATGTTACAGGAAAAGTTATTATGGTTTTTGTTATTTCGGTCTTACAATATTTTTTGTTTTTTGTATTATGCATGGGAAATATCCCTTGCAAGTTTTGTTTTTGTTTCCATGTCAAGGTCTTTCTTGGTGGGGGTTTGTCCCACTTAGAAATTTCTTGGGCTTTTTGTTTGTAAATAAACCCTCATTTTAATATATTTATTTTGCCTTTGCCCAAAAAAAAAACTTTCGTCATCATTTGAGCATTTCCTCGGGTATAAACCATTTACCCAAAACAAGATACCTTTGGCGAGCAATTTTGCTCGACTAATTTCGTATATGTGAGCATTTCATAGGGTATAACCATTTACCCAAACAAGATACCTTTGGCGAGCAGATTTTGCTAGCATTAACTATCTGGTTATCAATTTAGAATTTCATCGGGTTATAAACTCGCTTTGCCAAAAAAAACTACTTTGGCGAGCAGGTTTGCTTCGACATAACTTAGTCATCATTTGTGCATTTCATGGGTATAAACCCTTTAGCCAAACAAGATACTTGGCGATCTAATTTGCTCGAAATAACTAAACGTCATCATTTGGGAGATTTCAGCCGTATTAACCCTTTACCCATAACAAGATACCTTTGGCTGAGAAGATTTTCTAGACCATAACTTTCGTTTCATCATTTGGCATTTTAACAGGTATAATCATTTACCCCAAATAGATACCTTTGGCAAGCCGATTTGGTATCGACCTAACTTTCATCATCATGTGAGCTTTTCATCGGTCTATATAAACCCTTTAACAATAGCAGGTAACTTTGTCCGAGCAATTTGCGTCGGCATAACTTTTGTCATCATTTGAGAATTTAATCGTCTATAAAACCTGGACCCAAAAACAAGATACCTTTAGTGAGCAGTTTTGCTCGACCCGTTAACTTTGGTCATCATTTGAGCATTTCATAGGGTCTTCGGTATAACCTTTACCAAAACAGATGCTCTTGGCGAGCAGATTGCTCGACATAACTTTCTTCCATCATTGGGCATTTTCATTGGGTATAAACCCTTTACCAAAACAAGATACCTTTGTGGAGCAAATTTGCTCGCATAAACTTTTCATCATCATTTGTGCATCTTCATCGGGTATAAACCATTTACCCAAAACAAGATACCTTTGGCGAGCAGATTTGCTCGACCTAACTTTCGTCATCATTTGAGCATTTCATCGGGTATAAACCCTTTACCCAAAACAAGATACCTTTGGCGAGCAGATTTGCTCGGCATAACTTTCGTCATCATTTGAGCATTTCATCGGCTATAAACCCTTTACCCAAAACAAGATACCTTTGGCGAGCAGATTTGCTAGACATAACTTTGGTCATCATTTGAGCATTTCATCGGGTATAAACTCTTTACCAAAAACAAGATACCTTTGGCGAGCAGATTTGCTCGACATAACTTTCGTCATCATTTGAGAATTTCATCGGTATAAACCCTTTACCTAAAACAAGATTCCTTTGGCGAGCAAATTTACTCGACATAACTACCGTCATCATTTGGATTTTTCGGGTATAACCCTTTTACCCAAAAAATGATACTTTTCCTTTGGTGGCTTGAAGAGTATCAAGATGTCAAGTTGTATGAAGATTTAGGATGCTGCATGTACTGTGTTATTTTGCTTCAGGATGATGAGAAGATCCAAATAAGTGTTGTTCTCTTTTTTCCTCTTTTAGGTTTTTCCCATTGGGTTTTACTAAGGGAGGTTTTTTTAAGGAGGCAAACTCATTTGGATGGTGTTTTCTATGCTCTTCTTTATGCTTATGGATGGTTTGGATATGGTATTGTTAGTTGCTCATGTATTATGGTTCTTAAGCTTACTATTTTGGGCTCTATGTGTGGTGATGTTTCAAAGTATGTCGGTTGGTCCCGGCATATGTTTTGATTGATTCAGAAGCATATAGTTTCCTTTTGTAAGCTTTATCTTCCTTTTATTGTATTTATTTTAGTTGTATTTTTGAGCATGGGGATTGTCCATTGCCATTTGTTTTTTGATTTCTAAGCCAAAGTTTGTTGTTTAGGGATGTGTCCTATTCAGCTTTTCTTTGTGCTTATCTTGTATTAACTCTTTTATTCCTTGCTTATAAAATTTACCTTTAAGCAAAAAAAAAAAAACAAGATACCTTTGGCGAGTAGATATGCTCGACATAACTTTCGTCATCATTTGAGCATTTCACCTGGTATAAACCCTTTACCAAAAACAAGATACCTTTGGCGAGCAGATTTGCTCGACCTAACTTTCATCGTCATTTGAGCATTTCATCGAATATAAACCCTTTACCAAAAACAAGATACCTTTGGCGAGTAGATTTGCTCGACATAACTTTCGTCATCATTTGAGCATTTCATCGGGTATAAACCCTTTACCCAAAACAAGATACCTTTGGCGATCAAATTTGCTCGACATAACTACCGTCATCATTTGAGCATTTCATCAGGTATAAACCCTTTACCCAAAACAAGATACCTTTGGCGAGCAGATTTGCTTGACATAACTTTCGTCATCATTTGAGCATTTCATCGGGTATAAACCCTTTACCCAAAACAAGATACCTTTGGCGAGCAGATTTGCTCGACATAACTTTCGTCATCATTTGAGCATTTCATCGGGTATAAACCCTTTACCCAAAACAAGATACCTTTGGCGAGAAATGCTAGACATAAATTTCGTCATCATTTGAGCATTTCATCGGGTATAAAACCTTACCCAAAACAAGATACCTTTGGCGAGCAGATTTTCTCGACATAACTTTCGTCATCATTTGTGAATTTCATCGGTTGTAAACCCTTTACCCAAAACAAGATACCTTTGGCAAGCAAATTTGCTTGACATAACTTTCGTCATCATTTGAGCATTTCATCGGGTTTAAAACCTTTACCCAAAACAAAATACCTTTGGCGAGCAGATTTGCTCGACATAACTTTTGTCTTCATTTGAGCATTTCATCGGTTATAAACCCTTTACCCAAAACAAGATATCTTTGGCTAGCAGATTTGTGCGACATTTCTTGATATAACAATCGTCCATCAATATGAGCATTTCATCAGGGTAAAAAGCCTTCTCCAAAACAGGATACCCTTTGCTAGCAATTGCTCCAATATAACTATCGTCATCATTTTAGGCATTAATTGGGTATAAAATCCTTTCCCAAAAAAACAGAGATTACCTTTGGCGAGAAATTGTTCGACACAACTTTCGTCATCATTTGAGTATTTCATTGGGTATAAACCCTTTACCCAAAACAAGATACCTTTGGCGAATAGATATGCTCGACATAACCGTCATCATTTGAGCATTTCATCGGGTATAAACCCTTTACCCAAAACAAGATACCTTTGGCGAGCAGATTTTCTCGACCTAACTTTCGTCATCATTTGATCATTTCATCGGGTATAAACCCTTTACCCAAAATAAGATACCTTTGGCGAGCAAATTTGCTCGACATAACTACCGTCATTATTTGAGCATTTCATCAGGTATAAACCATTTACCCAAAACAAGATACCTTTGGTGAGCAGATTTTCTCAGCATAACTTTCGTAATCAATTGAGCATTTCCTCGGCTATAAACCCTTTACCCAATATAAGATACCTTTGGCGAGCAGATTTGCTCGACATAACTTTCGTTATCATTTGAGCATTTCATCGGGTATAAACCCTTTACCCAACACAAGATACCTTTGGCGATCAAATTTGGTCGACATAACTACCGTCATCATTTGAGCATTTCATCAGGTATAAACCCTTTACCCAAAACAAGATACCTTTGGCGAGCAGATTTGCTCGGCATAACTTTCGTCATCATTTGAGCATTTCATCGGCTATAAACCCTTTACCCAAAACAAGATACCTTTGGCGAGCAGATTTGCTCGACATAACTTTCGTCATCATTTGAGCATTTCATCGGGTATAAACCCTTTACCATAAACAAGATACCTTTGGCGAGCAGATTTGCTCGACATAACATTCGTCATCATTTTAGCATTTCATCGGGTATAAACCCTTTACCCAAAACAAGATACCTTTGGCGAGCAAATTTGCTCGACATAACTACCGTCATCATTTGAGCATTTCATTAGGTACAAACCCTTTACCCAAAACAAGATACCTTTGGCGAGCAGATTTGCTCGACAAAACTTTCGTCATCATTTGAGCATTTCATCGGCTATAAACCCTTTACCCAAAATAAGATACCTTTGGCGAGCAGATTTGCTCGACATAACTTTCGTCATCATTTGAGCATTTCATCGGGTATAAACCCTTTACCCAAAACAAGATACCTTTGGCGAGCAGATTTTCTCGATCTAACTTTCATCGTCATTTGAGCATTTCATCGAATATAAACCCTTTACCAAAAACAAGATACCTTTGGCAAGTAGATTTTCTCGATATAACTATCGTCATCATTTGAGCATTTCATCGGGTATAAACCCTTTACCCAAAACAGGATACCTTTGGCGAGCAAATTTGCTCGACATAACTACCGTCATCATTTTAGCATTTAATTGGGTATAAACCCTTTACCCAAAACAAGATACCTTTGGCGAGTATATTTGCTCGACACAACTTTCGTCATCATTTGAGTATTTCATTGGGTATAAACCCTTTACCCAAAACAACTATCGGCATCATTTGAGTATTTCATCGAGTATAAACCTTTTACCCAAAATAAGATACCTTTGGCGAGCAGATTTTCTCGACCTAACTTTCGTCATCATTTGATCATTTCATCGGGTATAAACCATTTACCCAAAACAAGATACCTTTGGCGAGCAGATTTGCTCGACAAAACTTTCGTCATCATTTGAGCATTTCATCGGCTATAAACCCTTTACCCAATATAAGATACCTTTGGCGAGCAGATTGCGCGACATAACTTTTCATCAACAATTTAGCATTTCATCGGGTATAAACCCTTTACAAAAAACAAGATACCTTTGGCGAGCAGATTTTCTCGATCTAACTTTCATCGTCATTTGTGCATTTCATCGAATATAAACCCTTTACAAAAAACAGATACCTTTGCAATAGATTTTCTCGTAAAACTAACGTCATCATTTGAGCATTATCATCGGTATAACCCTTTACCCAAAACAAGATACCTTTGGCGAACAAATTTGCTCGACATAACTCCGGCATCATTTAGCATTTAATTGGTTACAGAACCCTTTACCCAAAACAGAACCTTTGGCAAGTAAATTTGCTCGACACAACTTTCGTCGTCATTTGAGTAGTTCATTTGGTATACATCCCTTTACCCAAAACACTAACGGCATCATTTGAGTATTTCATCGTAGTAAAAACCTTGTACCCAAATAAGATACCTTTTGGCAGCAATTTTCTCGACCTAACTTTCGTCATCATTGATCATTTCATCGGTAATAAACATTTTTTTTTACCCAAAACAAGATACCTTTGTCGAGCAGATTTGCTCTACATAACTTCGTCATCATTGAGCTTTCATCGGGTATAAACCCTTGTACCGCAAAGCAAGATACCTTTGGCGAGCAGATTTGCGCGACATAACTTTCGTCATCATTTGAGCATTTCATCGGCTATAAACCCTTTAACCAATACAAGATACCTTTGGCGAGTAGATTTGCTCGACATAACTTTCATCATCATTTGAGCATTTTCGTTGGTATAAACCCTTTACTGCAAACAAGATACCTTTGGCGAGCAGATTTGCTCGACATAACTTACGTCATCATTTGAGCATTTCATCAGGTATAAACCCTTTACCCAAAACAAGATACCTTTGGCGAGCAGATTGCTCGACCTAACATTCATCGCATTGACCATTACACGAATATAAACCCTTACCAAAACAAGATACCTTTTGTCGAGCAGATTGCTCGACATAACTTCGTCATCATTTGAGCGTTTCATCGGGTCAAAACCCTTTACCCAAAACAAGACACCTTTGGCGATCAAATTTGCTCGACATAACTACCGTCATCATTTGAGCATTTCATCCGCTATAAACCCTTTACCAAAAACAAGAATACCTATTGCGACAAATTTGCTCGCATAACTTCGTCATCATTTGAGCATTTCATCGGCTATAAACCCTTTACCCAAAACAAGATACCTTTGGCGAGCAGATTTGCTCGACATAACTTTCGTCATCATTTGAGCATTTCATCGGGTATAAACCCTTTACCAAAAACAAGATACCTTTGGCGAGCAGTTTGCTCGACATAACATTCGTCATCATTTGAGCCTTTCATCGGGTATAAACCCTTTACCCAAAACCAGATACCTTTGGCGAGCAATTTGCTCGACATAACTACTGTCATCATTTGAGCATTTCATCAGGTACAAACCCTTTACCCAAAATAAGATACCTTTGGCGAGCAGATTTGCTCGACAAAACTTTCGTCGTCATTTGAGCATTTCATCGGCTATAAACCCTTTACCCAATATAAGATACCTTTGGCGAGCATATTTGCTCAACATAACTTTCAACATCATTTGAGCATTTCATCGGGTATAAACCCTTTAACAAAAACAAGATACCTTTGGCGAGCAGATTTTCTCGATCTAACTTTCATCGTTATTTGAGCATTTCATCGAATTTAAACCCTTTACCCAAAACAAGATACCTTTGGCAAGTAGATTTTCTCGATATAACTATCGTCATCATTTGAGCATTTCATCGGGTATAAACCCGTTACCCAAAACAGGATACCTTTGGCGAGCAAATTTGCTCGACATAACTACCCGTCATCATTAGCATTTAATTGTTAAAAACCCTTTACGCCAAACGCAAGATACCTTTGGCGAGTATATTAGCTCGACACAACTTTCGTCATCATTTGAGTATTTCATTGGGTATAAACCCTTTACCCAAAACAAGATACCTTTGGCGAATAGATATGCTCGACATAACTATCGTCATCATTTGAGTATAAACCTTTTACCCAAAATAAGATACCTTTGGCGAGCAGATTTTCTCGACCTAACTTTCGTCATCATTTGATCATTTCATCGGGTATAAACCATTTACCCAAAACAAGATACCTTTGGCGAGCCAGATGCTCAGACTTAACTTTCGTCATCATTTGAACATTTCATCGGGTATAAACCCTTTACCCAAAGCAAGATACATTTGGCGAGCAGATTTGCTCGACATAACTTTCGTCATCATTTGAACATTTCATCGGCTAAAAACCCTTTACCCAATATAAGATACCTTTGGCGAGCAGATTTGCTCGACATAACTTTCATCATCATTTGAGCATTTCATCGGGTATAAACCTTTAACCAAAACAAGATACCTTTGGCGAGCAGATTTGCTCGACATAACTTTCGTCATCATTTGAGCATTTCATCGGGTATAAACCCTTTACCAAAAACAAGATACCTTTGGCGAGCAGATTTGCTCGACCTAACATTCATCCGATCATTTGAGCATTTCATCGAATATAAACCCTTTACCAAAAACAAAATCCTTTGGTCGAGCAGATTGCTTGACTGTAGACTTATCGTCATCATTTGCGCATTTTCATCGGGTATAAACCCTTTAACCCAACACCAAGATACCTTTTGGCGATCAAATTTTGCTCGTACATAACACCGTCATCATTTGAGCATTCATCGGTATAAACCCTTTCCAAAAAAAGATACCTTTGGCGAGCAAATTTTGCTTCGGCATAACTTTCGTCAACATTTGAGCATTTCATCGGCTATAAACCCTTTACCCAAAACAAGATACCTTTGGCGAGCAGATTTGCTCGACATAACTTTCGTCATCATTTGAGCATTTCATCGGGTATAAACCCTTTACCATAAACAAGATACCTTTGGCGAGCAGATTTGCTCGGACATATCATTCGTCATCATTTGAGCATTTCATCGGGTATAAACCCTTTACCCAAAACAAGATACCTTTGGCGAGCAAATTTGCTCGACATAACTACTGTCATCATTTGACCATTTCATCAGGTACAAACCCTTTACCCAAAACAAGATACCTTTGGCGAGCAGATTTGCTCGACAAAACTTTTCGTCATGCAAGCAGATTTGCTCGACATAACTTTCGTCATCATTTGAGCATTTCATCGGGTATAAACCCTTTACCCAAAACAAGATACCTTTGGCGAGCAGATTTGCTCGACATAACTTTCGTCATCATTTGAGCATTTCATCGGCTATAAACCCTTTACCCAAAACAAGATACCTTTGGCGAGCAGATTTGCTCGACATAACTTTCGTCATCATTTGAGCATTTCATCGGGTATAAACCCTTTACCTAAAACAAGATACCTTTGCCGATTAGATTTGCTCGACATAACTATAGTCATCATTTGAGAATTTCATCAGTTATAAACCCTTTACCCAAAACAAGATATATTTCGCGAGCAGATTTGGTCGACATAACTTTCGTCATGATTTGAGCATTTCATCGGTTATAAACCCTTTACCCAAAACAAGATACCTTTGGCGAGCAGATTTTCTCGACATAACTTTCGTCATCATTTAAGCAATTCATCGGCTATAAACCCTTTACCCCAAACAAGATACCTTTGGCGAGCAGGTTTTCTCGACATAACTTTCGTCATCATTTGAGCATTTCATCGGGTATAAACCTTTTACCCTAAACAAGATACATTTGGTTAGCAGATTTGCTCGACATAACTTTCGTCATCATTTGAGAATTTCTGGTATATACCCTTTCCTCAAAAAAGATACTATGGCGAGCAATTTGTCGGCTAACTTTTTGTCTTCATTTTGAGCATTTCATCGGCAATAACCCTTACCAAAACAAGATACCTTTGCGAACTGATTTGCTAGACAAAAACTTTCGTTCATCTTGAGCATATCGTCAAGTACCCTTTATCCCAAAACAAGATACCTAGGGAGCGATTGCTTCGCCATAATCTATCGTCATTCTTTGTGCATTTGATCGGCTTATAACCTTTTACCCAAAACATGATACCTTCGGCGGCCAGATTTGCTCGAATAACTACCGTCAACATTTGGGCATTTCATGGTATAAACTTGTACCAAGACAAGATACCTTTGGCGAGCAGATTTGTCAACTAATTTCGTCATCATTTGAGCATTTTATCGGGTATAAACCATTTACAAAACAAGCTAATATTTGGCGAGCAAATTTGCTCGATATATCTTAGTCATCGTTTGGAGCATTTCATCAGCTATTAACCTTTACCTAAAACAAGATACCTTTGGCTAGCAGATTTGCTCGACATAACTTTCGTCATCATTTGAGCATTTCATCAGGTATAAACCCTTTACCCAAAACAAGATACCTTTGGCGAGCAGATTTGCTCGACATAACTTTCGTCATCATTTGAGCATTTCATCGGGTATAAACCCTTTACCCAAAACAAGATACCTTTGGCGAGCAAATTTGCTCGGCATAACTTTCGTCATCATTTGAGCATTTCATCGGCTATAAACCCTTTACCCAAAACAAGATACATTTGGCGAGCAAATTTGCTCGGCATAACTTTCGTCATCATTTGAGCATTTCATCAGGTATAAACCCTTTACCCAAAACAAGATACCTTTTGGCGAGCAGATTTGCTCGGCATAGCTTTGGTCATCATTTGAGCATTTCATCGGGTATAAACCCTTTACCAAAAACAAGATACCTTTGGCGAACAGATTTGCTCGACATAACTTTCGTCATCATTTGAGCATTTCATCGGCTATAAACCCTTTACCCAAAACAAGATACCTTTGGCGAGCAAATTTGCTCGACATAACTACCGTCTTCATTTGAGCATTTCATCGGGTATAAACCTTGTACCCAAATACCTTTGGCGAACAAATTTGCTCGACATAACTTTCATCATCATTTAAGCATTTCATCTGCTATAAACCTTTTACCCAAAACAAGATATCTTTGGCGAGAAAATTTGCTCGACATAACTACCATCTTCATTTGAGCATTTCATCGGGTATAAACCTTGCACCCAAAACAAGATACCTTTGGCGAGCAGATTTGCTCGACATAACTTTCATCATCATTTGAGTATTTCATCCGGTATAAACCCTTTACCTAAAACAAGATACCTTTGGCGAGCAAATTTGCTCGGCATAACTTTCGTCATCATTTGAGCATTTTCAATCGGCTATAAAACCCTTTTACCAAAACAGATAACGTTGGAGAACATGCTTGTATCGACATAACTTTCGTCGTCATTTGAGCATTTCATCATGTATAAACCCTTTACCCAAAACAAGATACCTTTGGGGAGCAGATTTGTTTGGCATAACTATCGTCATCATTTGAGCATTTCATCTGCTATAAACCCTTTACCCAAAACATGAAACCTTTGGCGAACATATTTGCTCGACATAACTTTCGTCATCATTTGAGCATTTCATCGGGTATAAACCCTTTACCCAAAACAAGATACTTTGCGAGTATGAAAAATTTGCTCGGACCTAACTGTTCATCGTTATTTGAGATTTCATCGTATAAACCCTTTTACCCAAAACAGATACCTTTGGCTTAGAGATTGCTGGCATAAACTTTCGTCATCATTTGAGCTTTCATCGGTAAATCCCTTTACCATAACCAAGATACCTTTGGCTAATAGATTGCTCGCATAAGTTATGTCATCTTTGAGCATTTCATCAGGTTAAACCCATTACCAAAACAATAAGTACCTTTGGCAAGCAATTTGCTTCGGCAAACTTTAGTCATCATTTGGCATTTATAGGGTTTA
Source organism: Tanacetum coccineum (assembly GCA_026074375.1). NCBI lineage: Eukaryota > Viridiplantae > Streptophyta > Magnoliopsida > Asterales > Asteraceae > Tanacetum > Tanacetum coccineum. The sequence continues at coordinate 28,798 of BQNB010044498.1, forward strand.
TACCTTTACCCAAAAACAAGATACATTTGGCGAGCAAATTTGCTCGGCATAACTTTCGTCATCATTTGAGCATTTCATCAGGTATAAACCCTTTACCCAAAACAAGATACCTTTTGGCGAGCAGATTTGCTCGGCGTAGCTTTGGTCATCATTTCAGCATTCTATCGGGTATAAACCCTTTACCAAAACAGATACTTTGGCGAACGAATTTGATCGTATAACTTTCGTCATCATTTACAGAATTTCATGGGCTATAAACCTTTACCATACAAGATTACCTTGGCGAGCAAATTTGCTCGAACTTAAATACGCTCTGCATTTGAGCATTTCATAGGGTATAAACCTTGTACCCAAAACAAGATACCTTTGGCGAGCAGATTTGCTCGACATAACTTTCGTCATCATTTGAGTATTTCATCGGGTATAAACCCTTTACCCAAAACAAGATACCTTTGGCGAGCAAATTTGCTCGGCATAACTTTCGTCATCATTTGAGCATTTCATCGGCTATAAACCCTTTACCCAAAACAAGATACCTTTGGCGAGCAGATTTGCTCGACATAACTTTCGTCATCATTTGAGCATTTCATCAGGTATAAACCCTTTACCCAAAACAAGATACCTTTGGGGAGCAGATTTGCTCGGCATAACTATCGTCATCATTTGAGCATTTCATCGGCTATAAACCCTTTACCCAAAACAAGATACCTTTGGCGAGCAGATTTGCTCGACATAACTACCGTCATCATTTGAGCATTTCATCGGGTATAAACCCTTTACCCAAAACAAGATACCTTTGGCGAGCAGATTTGCTCGACATAACTTTCGTCATCATTTGAGCATTTCATCGGGTATAAACCCTTTACCCAAAACAAGATACATTTGGCGAGCAAATTTGCTCGACATAACTTTCGTCATCATTTGAGCATTTCATCAGCTATAAACCCTTTACCCAAAACAAGATACCTTTGGCGAGCAGATTTGCTCGACATAACTTTCGTCATCATTTGAGCATTTCATCAGGTATAAACCCTTTACCCAAAACAAGATACCTTTGGCGAGCAGATTTGCTCGACATAACTTTGTCATCTAGTATAAACCCTTTACCCAAAACAAGATACCTTTGGCGAGCAGATTTGCTCGACATAACTTTCGTCATCATTTGAGCATTTCATCGGGTATAAACCCTTTACCAAAAACAAGATACCTTTGGCGAGTAGATTTGCTCGACATAACTTTCGTCATCATTTGAGCATTTCATCGGGTATAAACCCTTTACCATAAACAAAATACCTTTGGCGAGCAGATTTGCTCGACATAACATTCGTCATCATTTGAGCATTTCATCGGGTATAAACCCTTTACCCAAAACAAGATACCTTTGGCGAGCAGATTTGCTCGACAAAACTTTCGTCACCATTTGAGCTTTTCATCGGCTATAAACCCTTACCCAATATAAGATACCTTTGGCGTGCAGATTTGCTCGACATAACTTTCGTCATCATTTTTAGCATTTCATCGGGTATAAACCCTTTACCAAAAACAAGATACCTTTGGCGAGCAGATTTTCTCGACCTAACTTTCATCGTCATTTGAGCATTTCATCGAATATAAACCCTTTACCAAAAACAAGATACCTTTGGCAAGTAGATTTTCTCGATATAACTATCGTCATCATTTGAGCATTTCATCGGGTATAAACCCTTTACCCAAAACAGGATACCTTTGGCGAGCAAATTTGCTCGACATAACTACCGTCATCATTTTAGCATTTAATTGGGTATAAACCCTTTCCCCAAAACAAGATACCTTTGGCGAGTATATTTGCTCGACACAACTTTCGTCATCATTTAAGTATTTCATTAGGTATAAACCCTTTACCCAAAACAAGATACCTTTGGCGAATAGATATGCTCGACATAACTATCGTCATCATTTGAGTATTTCATCGAGTATAAACCTTTTACCCAAAACAAGATACCTTTGGCGAGCAGATTTTCTCGACCTAACTTTCGTCATCATTTGATCATTTCATCGGGTATAAACCCTTTACCCAAAATAAGATACCTTTGGCGAGCAAATTTGCTCGACATAACTACCGTCATTATTTGAGCATTTCATCAGGTATAAACCATTTACCCAAAACAAGATACCTTTGGTGAGCAGATTTTCTCGGCATAACTTTCGTAATCAATTGAGCATTTCCTCGGCTATAAACCCTTTACCCAAAACAAGATACCTTTGGTGAGCAGATTTGTTCGACATAACTTTCATCATCATTTAAACATTTCATCGGGTATAAACCCTTTACCAAAAACAAGATACCTTTGGCGAGCATATTTGCTTTATACAACTTTCGTCATCATTTGAGCATTTCATCGGGTATAAACCCTTTACCCAAAACAAGATACCTTTGGCGAGCAGATTTGCTCAACATAACTTTCGTCATCATTTGAACATTTCATCGGGTATAAACCCTTTACCCAAAACAAGATACCTTTGGCGAGCAGATTTGCTCGACATAACTTTCGTCATCATTTGAGCATTTCATCGGGTATAAACCCTTTACCCAAAACAAGATTCCTTTGGCGAGCACATTTTCTCGACCTAACTTTCGTCATCATTTTTTTTTCATCGGGTATAAACCCTTTACCCAAAATAAAATTTGCTCAACATAACTACCGTCATCATTTGAGCATTTCATCAGGTAGTGGTGTGAAGAAGAAGGATGGTGGTTCGTCAAAGGAAGGGGTTTCGAAAGATGTTGCTGGTGCAGCTCCAATTCTTGGGGATATTGCAAAGCGAGTTAAGAGTATTGATGGTGTGATCAATGTTCCAAAAAGTATTCTTCGAAAACCTGCTCGCGTTGTGTCCTTGGATGTGCATGAGGGTGCTAAACCTATTAATGTTGAGGGGAGTGGCAGCAAGGTGAGTTTTGAAGGCGTAAGTAAGGTGAGTGCTGTTTCTAGTACTCAAGGCTTGGGTAGTAGCAATTTGGGATCTGATCCTACGATTACTAATGGATGTTGCTGCCTAATGTAAGTATGTGCTGCTAAACAAGATGATGGTTCAAAACAGGTGGTTCATTTGGCGAGTTTGCTCACGACATAACGGAGTAGTAATAAGGTACACTTTCGTACACTTGTTAATGATGAAAAAGTCGAATCCGTTGATTGTGTGCTTCCTAAGGCCGCGGCTGCAAAGGTTAAAGGTAGGTATGAAAACTCCATAGTGGGTTTTTTCCTTGGTAAGGATCCTTCTTTCCCGGTTGTTCAGCAATATGTGTCGAATACGTGGAGGAAGTTTGGTTTTGAAAGGATTACAAGGAATGATGATGGTGTCTACTTGTTTAAGTTTGCTACAAAATCAGGTAGGGATCAAGTGATTGAAAAGGGACCGTGGTTGATTCGCAAGTCACCTATTATTCTGAGCAAATGGTCACCTAGTGTATCGTTGAAAAGAGGTGAGGTCACCAAAGTTCCGGTTTGGGTAAAGTTGTACAACGTTCCTGTTCTTGCATACTCGGAGGATGGTTTGAGCTTGCTTGCTACTCAAATTGGTAAACCTATCATGCTTGATGCTTTTACTAGTTCTATGTGTGTGGAATCATGGGGTAGAATTAGTTTTGCAAGGGCTCTAATTGAGATAGACGCGGTTGTTGGTTTAAAGAAGGAGGTGATTATGGCTATTCCAGAAGAGGAGGGGGATGGTTATATTAAGGAGATTGTTCGTGTTGAGTATGAGTGGAAGCCTCCACATTGTTTTGATTGTAAAAGTTTTGGACATGAGTTTAATTTATGTCCTAAACGTGTTCGTGAGGAGGTTCCTAATAATTCAGCTAGGGATACAAAGGCTACTGTTATGGTAGAGAATGATGATGGTTTTACGGAAGTTAAGAGCCGTAAGAAGAAGAAGGGAGCTGATTCTAGGTCATTTGGTGGTCTTAGGCTGAACAAACCTAATTCTAAGGTGATTTGGCAGCAAAAGAAAGGTGGAGATACAAAAGGGGGGTCTAAATCAGCCTCTCCTAGTGTTTCAACTAATAATAATGGTAATGGTAATGGTGTGTCAAATCCAGGTTTGAATACGGCTAATCCGTTTGATGTGTTAAATGTTGATGGTGATGATATGGGTGAATCCGGGGCTCAACCAAAGGTTAGTGATCATGTTAATTCTGTTTTGGATGAGAATAAGGAAGCTAGTATGTCTAGTAGTTTGAATTCTGGTTATGGTGATAGTCACAAGGATAAGAATGCTAGTAGTCCTCCGGTGTTGAAAAAATGGGATGTTATTAATGAATCTGATAGTACTGATGATGAGGATGGTTTTACTTCATATGGTACGTTTATGGGAGGTGGTAATCAACTTGAAGAAGAGGATTTTGACTTCTATGACGGATATGAGGATCAAGTGGTGGATCTACATGGTGCTCTTAAGGAATACCGTGACTTCAAGTTAAGCATGAGTGGTAGAAAATAGTTTTCATTGTTTCTTTTTCTACTGGTTTTTGTTTTTGGTAGTTCATAAGAGTGGTATGTCACTCTTATATAGGTTTGTTTGTTAGTTGCACGTTTGTGCTGGTTTGTTGCCCATGTAACGGGTTGTGATATAGGAATTCACCTATATCCATTGTTCTTCAACGCTTTTTTGGTGTAATATATTTTACCGGGGTAGTGTCCCTTTTACCCAAAAAAAATCCTTTACCCAAAACAAGATACTTTTGGCGAGCAGATTTTCTCGGCCTAACTTTCGTAATCATTTGAGCATTTCATCGGCTATAAACCCTTTACCCAAAACAAGATACCTTTGGCGAGCAGATTTGCTCGACATAACTTTCGTCATCATTTGAGCATTTCATCGGGTATAAACCCTTTACCAAAAACAAGATACCTTTGGCGAGCAGATTTGCTTGACATAACTTTCGTCATCATTTGAACATTTCATCGGGTATAAACCCTTTACCAAAAACAAGATACCTTTGGCGAGCAGATTTGCTCGATATAACTTTCGTCGTCATTTGAGCATTTCATCGGGTATAAACCCTTTACCCAAAACAAGATACCTTTGGCTTAGATAGATTTGTCGGGACTAACTTTTTGTCATCATTGAGCATTTCATCGGGTATAAACCCTTTACCAAAAAGAAGATACCTTTGGCGAGCAGATTTGCTCGACATAACTTTCATCATCATTTAAGCATTTCATCGGCTATAAACCCTTTACCCAAAAATAAGATACCTTTGGCGAGCAAATTTGCTCGACATAACTACCGTCATCATTTGAGCATTTCGTTGGGTATAAACCCTTTACGCAAAACAAGATACCTTTGGCGAGCAGATTTGCTCGACATAACTTTTGTCATCATTTGAGCATTTCATCGGGTATAAACCATTTACCCAAAACAAGATACCTTTGGCGAGCAGATTTGCTCGACATAACTTTCGTCATCATTTGAGCATTTCATCGGGTATAAACCCTTTACCCAAAACAGATTACTTTGGCGAGCAGATTTTCTCGACATAATTTCGTCATCATTTGAACATTTCATCGGGCTATAAAACCTTTACCCTCAGGATACCTTGGGAGCAGGATGTGGCGCATAACTTTCATCATCATCTTGGTGCATTTTTCATGGGTCTAAACCCTTTACCAAAACAAGATACATTTGGCGATCAGGTTTGCTCGATATAACTTTCGTCGTCATTTGAGCATTTCATCGGGTATAAACCCTTTACCCAAAACAAGATACCTTTGGCGAGCAGATTTGCTCGACCTAACTTTCATCGTCATTTGAGCATTTCATCGAATATAAACCCTTTACCAAAAACAAGATACCTTTGGCGAGCAGATTTGCTCGACATAATCTTTCGTCATCATTTGAGCATTTCATCGGTATAAACCTTTACCCAACACACAAAAGATACTTTGGCTGTATCAAAATTTTCGGACATAACTACGTCATCATTTGAAGCATTCATCACGGTATAAACCTTTACCAAAAAACAGATACTCTTTGCGCACGAGCAGATTTGCTCTGGCATACTTTCGTCAACATTAGGAGCATTTCTCGGCTATAAACCCTTTCCCAAAACAGATACCTTGGCGAGCAGATTTGCTCGACATAAACGTTAAGTCATCATTTTGGTATTTCACGGGTATAAACCCTTTACCAAAAAAACAAGATACTTTGGCGAGAGATTTGCTCGACATACTTTAGTCATCTTTGAGCATTTTTCATCGGGTATAAAACCCTTTACATAAACAAGATACCTTGGAGAGCAGATTTGCTGTCATATAATTAGTCATTATTTGTGCATTTCATCGGGTATTAACCCTTTACCCAAAAACAGATACCTTGGCGAGTAAATTTGCTCGAACATAATATGTCATCATTTGAGCATTTCATCAGGTACAAACCCTTTACCCAAAACAAGATACCTTTGGCGAGCAGATTTGCTCGACAAAACTTTCGTCATCATTTGAGCATTTCATCGGCTATAAACCCTTTACCCAATATAAGATACCTTTGGCGAGCAGATTTGCTCGACATAACTTTCGTCATCATTTGAGCATTTCATCGGGTATAAACCCTTTACCAAAAACAAGATACCTTTGGCGAGCAGATTTTCTCGACCTAACTTTCATCGTCATTTGAGCATTTCATCGAATATAAACCCTTTACCAAAAACAAGTATTTGGCAAGTAGATTTTCTCGATATAACTATCGTCATCATTTGAGCATTTCATCAGGTATAAACCCTTTCCAAAACAGGATACCTTTGGCGAGCAAATTTGCTCGACATAACTACCGTCATCATTTTAGCATTTAATTGGGTATAAACCCTTTACCCAAAACAAGATACCTTTGGCGAGTATATTTGCTCGACACAACTTTCGTCATCATTTGAGTATTTCATTGGGTATAAACCCTTTACCCAAAACAAGATACCTTTGGCGAGCAGATTTGCTCGACATAACTTTCGTCATCATTTGAGCATTTCATCGGGTATAAACCCTTTACCCCAAACAAGATACCTTTGGCGAGCAGATTTCCTCGACACAACTTTCCTGATCATTTGAGCATTTCATCGGGTATAAACCCTTTACCCAAAACAAGATACCATTGGCGAGACGATTTGCCTGACATAACTTTCGTCTTCATTTGAGCAATTCATCGGCTATATTTCCTTTACCTAAAACAAGATACCATTGGCGAGAAGATTTGCCCGACATAACTTTCGTCATTATTTGAGCATTTCATCGAGTATAAACCTTTTACCCAAAACAAGATACCTTTGGCGAGCAGATTTGCTCGACATAACTTTCGTCAACATTTGAGCATTTCATCGGGTATAAACCCTTTACCCAAAACAAGATACCTTTGGCAAGCAGATTTGCTCGACATAACTTTTGTCATCATATGAGCATTTCATCGGGTATAACCCTTTACCCGAAACAAGAAAACTTTAGCGTGCAGATTTGCCCGACATAACTTTCCTCATCATTTGAGCATTTCATCAGGTATAAACCCTTTACCCAAAACAAGATACCTTTGTTGAATAGATTTGCTAGACATAACTTTCGTCATCATTTAAACATTTCAACGGGTATAAACCCTTTACCCAAAACAAGATACCTTTGGCGAGCAGATTTGCTCGACATAACTTTCGTCATCATCTGAGCATTTCATCGGGTATAAACCCTTTACCCAAAACAAGATACCTTTGGCGAGCAGATTTGCTTGACATATCTTTTGTCATCATTTGAGCATTTCATCTGGTATAAACCCTTTACCCAAAACAAGATACCTTTGGCGAGTAGATTTTCTCGACATAACTCTGAATCATTTGAGCATTTCATCGGGTATAAACCCTTTACCCAAAACAAGATACCTTTAGCGAGCAGATTTGCTCGACATAACTTTCGTCATCATTTGAGCATTTCATCGGGTATAAACCCTTTACCCAAAACAAGATACCTTTAGCGAGCAGATTTCCTCAACATAACTTTCGTCATCATTTGAGCATTTCATCGGGTATAAACCCTTTACCCAAAACAAGATACCTTTGGCGAGCAGATTTGCTCGACATAACTTTCGTCATCATTTGAGCATTTCATCAGGTATAAACCCTTTACCCAAAACAAGATACATTTGGCGACCAGATTTGCTCGACTTAACTTTCGTCATCATTTGACCATTTTATCGGCTATAAACCCTTTACCCAAAACAAGATACCTTTGGCGAGCAGATATGCTTGCATAACTTTCTTCATCATTTGAGCATTTCATCAGGTATAAACCCTTTACCCAAAACAAGATACCTTTGGCGAGCAGATTTGCTAGACATAACTTTCGTCATCATTTAAACATTTCAACGGGTATAAACCCTTTACCCAAAACAAGATACCTTTGGCGAGCAGATTTGCTCGACATAACTTTCGTCATCATTTGAGCATTTCATTAGGTATAAACCCTTTACCCAAAACAAGATACCTTTGGCGAGCAGATTTGCTCGACATAACTTTCGTCATCATTTGAGCATTTCATCAGGTAGAAACGCTTTACCCAAAACAAGATTCCTTTGGCGAGCAGATTTGCTCGACATAACTTTCGTCATCATTTGAGCATTTCATCGGGTATAAACCCTTTACCAAAAACAAGATACCTTTGCGTCATTATTTGAGCATTTCATCGGGTATATACCCTTTACCCAAAACAAGATACCTTTGGCGAGCAGATTTGCTTGACATAACTTTCATCATCGTTTGAGCATTTCATCGGGTATAAACCGATACCCAAAACAAGATACCTTTGGCGAGCAGATTTGCTCGACATAACTTTCGTCATCATTTGTGCATTTCATCAAGTATAAACCCTTTAACAATCTTCATCAATTATCACTTCATCGGCTATAAACCCTTTTCCCAAAACAAATACCTTTGGCGAGCAGATTTGCTTCGACAACAACTTACATTCATCATTTGAGTCATTACATCGGCTATAAAAACCCTTTACCCCAAAACATGATACCTTTAGCGAGAAGATTTGCTTGAACAAAACATTCGCATCATTTGAGCATTTCATCAGTATAAACCCTTTAACCAAAACATATACCTATTGGCGACAGAATTTGCTAGACATAACTTTCGGTCATCATTAATATTGAGCAAATTATCCATTGGGTATAAAACCCTTGTTTACCCAAAACAAGATACCTTTGTCGAGCAGATTTGCTCGACAAACATTCGTTATCCAAATCATTTGAGCATTTCATCAATCGGGTAATAAACCTTTTACACAAAACAAGTTGAACCTTTGACGAGCAGATTTGCTCGAGACATAACTTTACGTCAATCATTAGAGCATTTCATTAGGTAAAAACCTTTACCCAAAACAAGATACTCATTGGCGAGCCAGATTGGCTTCGACATAACTTTCGTCTTCATTTGACATTTTATCAGGTAAGAAATGCTTTTACCAACCCAAAGAGATAGAAACTCCTTTTCCTACCTCATCGGGTGGTGGTGGCATCAAATGGAATGGATGCATATGATGATTATGAAAGATCAATTGAAGATTAACCCAGCTTACATCAAGAATTTTTGTGATCAATATGACTTCAAGGTAAAGGTTTATTAGGAAATAGTTGTTATTTCCTTCTGTTTTTCCATAAATGGGCATTCATTCTTGTGTATGGAAAAATAGTAGCAAAATTTATTTTCTTGCTTTATTTTGCCTATGTACGCAGGCCGTGCTAGGATTCAACCCTCATCTGTTGTACTTCAACATTTTTTTGGTTTAATGTTTTTTACCTGGGTATTAATTCCCTTTTACCTAAAAAAACGCTTTACCCAAAACAAGATTCCTTTGGCGAGCAAATTTGCTCTACCTAACTTTCGTCATCATTTGAGCATTATCAGTCGGGTAATAAACCCCTTTACCCCCCATAAACAAAATACCTTTGGTGAGAAGATTTGCTCACATAAACTTTTGCATTATTTGAGTCATATTCCAATTCATCGGGTATAAATATACCCTTTACCCAAAACAAGATACCTTTGGCGAGTAGATTTGCTCGACATAACTTTCGTCATTATTTAAGCATTTCATTGGGTATAAACCCTTTACCCAAAACAAGATACCTTTGGCGAGCAGATTTGCTCGACATAACTTTCGTCATCGTTTGAGCATTTCATCGGGTATAAACCGATACCCAAAACAAGATACCTTTGGCGAGCAATTTGTCTCGACATTAACTTTCGTCATCATTTGTGCATTTTCACATCAAGTATATAACCCCTCTAAACCCCAAAACAAGATACCAGTTGTGACGAGCAATATGCTCGACATAACATTCGTCATCATTTGAGCATTTCATTGGCTATAAACCCTTTTCCCAAAACAAGATACCTTTGGCGAGTAGATTTGCTCGACATAACTTTCATCATCATTTGAGCATTTCATCGGGTATAAACCCTTTACCCAAAACAAGATACCTTTGGCGAGCATATTTGCTCGACATAACTTTCATTATCATTTAAGCATTTCATCAGGTATAAATGCTTTACCCAAAACAAGATACCTTTAGCGAGCAGATTTGCTCGACATAACTTTCGTCATCATTTAAGCGTTTTATCGGGTATAAATGCTTTACCCAAAACAAGATACCTTTGGCAAGCAAATTTGCTCGACATAATTTTCGTCACCATTTGAGCATTTCATTAGCCTACATAACTTCGTATCTTGACAATGACGAAAGTTCTTCTCTTGCACTTTTTTTGAGGTAAAGGGTTACCCCGGAGTTCTTTTCTTGCACTTGAGGAAAGGAGGAAAGGATAAAAGATTGGATCACATTTAAACAAGATTAACCAATTTGAATGATCAAAGATTTAGAGAGATTTAGTGAGATCTAGACAGAGAAAGAACTAAAAGAAATTCATGCAAAAGGGTTGTAAAAATAATTGGAAGTGACCCACTACTTATAGGAGCTGAAAACTGTCTGTCTGAAAGTGGCGGCCCTAGATATATTAGGGGGCCGCCGGGGACTACCGTGTATTTAAGGGGGCCGCCCCGACAGACACTCTTGTTTTTGTCTTTATATGGTGAAATAATTATCTGGTGAAGATCTAACCTATTTTGGGGGGGGGGGGGAAATGACCAGATTTGAATTTTGAAATAATTGCCACATAAAACATTTCTTTATAATTCAAAAATAATTTGTCTAATTGATTTTTTAACAAATTGTTTTGTTACATTTATAAAAATGTAAAATTTTAAGACAAAAACTTATTTCTTTGATCATTCTACAAGTTTAATGTTGTTTGTACATACCTTACTTGATTTACGTCCAGTGGAAACAAATGTCGATGTTGATGTAGACTTGAGACATCGAGAGATGTAGCATGTATGCATTGATGATTTGTGATAACGAGTAACTAGCGCACTTTACGTTACGTATTACAAGTCACATATTTGTCATCACCAAAACATAAAGAGATCATATAGATTAAATATTGTAATATTTGCACTAACATAACTGAAATGGATGAAATAAGGGAGATCATTCCAAAGAAGAAAAATGTAGTTATGAAAGACTTGATGAACTCTCTAAGCAGAAGGTATAAAAGGATAAAACAAATCCCTGATGATCTTGGAATTCAGTCAGCTCTTCCTGCTCCTATCCCTGAACAAGCTCTATCCAAATCCTCAGGAAGAAAGAGAAAGCACATGGAACTGGAGCCTAAAACCAAAGTGCCTAGGTTGGAGTGTGACATGAGCCTCCCTGAAGGTGTTCCTTTTGTAAACAATATGGTCATTAAATAACCTGAGTATAGGATGTTCTTCATAGATGTGTTTGGTGATCAAGTCTTCCAAAGATGGAATGACATTCATAAGGTTGGAATGGATACTCTGGTATCATACTTAGTAAGTGCCACAATGATCAAGACCCTAAAGAATGCCAGATTAAGCCTAAAGCTCAAAAAGTTGATTGCTGAGCACCGTGACCAAGAAAAGTTAAAATCAAAGAGGGTGAAGCTAGAAGCATTGGGATACAAGCTGGACAGAGTAATTCTATGTTGTTTTGTATTGTCTTTTGTAATAGATGATAGGACTTGTAATCTTATTAATGAAGTATGTTTAATGAACTCACTATCCCTTATAAGCTTTCTAGGACTTAGTGTGAGAAGAAGCTGTATTTATTCACTCACACTGAAAAATACTTAGGCTATATTTATATCCAAATAGGAGGAGATTGTTAGGCCCATTTAGTGCCTAATTATATTTCACTTAGGATTTGAATACAAAATAACCTAAGTGTTAATATCCTTTAACATTCCAAGGTCACTAAGTAAATAGTAACTTAGTGAGTTAGTCTACAAGAAAGACTCTAGCATTCAGTGAGGCGATTCTTACTGAATGAAGCCTGAGCCAAAGAAGAAGGTGATGGGTTTAGTGAGTTGTGGCAATAGACTCATTGAACCCCATACGATCTCCAACAAGTAAGACCCTGAGACAAGAGACTGAAGAATAGGCGAGATAGTTTGAAATAGATAAGTCCAAGCTCTTATCTGCCCGAAGTCAACTATCCTGAATAGGGTATGAAGACAAAGTCAGTGTCAACACTGACCTTAGAAAGTGTGTTTGTCCCATACTTAGAATAGAATTGTAATAGAGACAAATGTGTACAAATGTATTAACCTATTAGCAACTGGGACACGCACTTATCACCATGTGGGTATGACCCTACCTAAGTAGTATAAATAGAAAACGTCTTGTAAAGGAGTAGGTTAAGTTTGTGCATTTAAAGTTGTATCTTTCACAAACACCTACTCCTCCAATATCTACAAAGTGTATGAGCAAGCTCAGTTGGTTAGCATAGTAGTCAGCTTTGCATAACACTTTAGGTTTATGCAAAGTTGTTAGTGAGGAGATCACACACACACATTGTCATTCAATCCCCATTATAGTTCCGCATACAATGGGGTATAATTCTTAATAATTTATAAGAGTTAAACGTTGAAAAGTAGTTCTGTGTTTCTATTGTTTTACATATTATATCTTGTCAAAACTGCTTTTCTTTTGCATTACGAGTAGCCATGAGTTAGTTTCGTAACTAATATAGTTATTTTGTCTCTAATTCAAAGGGAACAATAGTTTCCACTTCAAAAGGGGACACTGGTTCCCCCACTGGCCATTCTAAGAAAAAGAAGCAGTCCAGTTCGGTCAAGGACTCAAACCCAAGCCAACCTCCAGCTTCCACCCCTGTGATTGCTAGACTGCAGAAAGGGTCAAAAACGTCTTTGACCAGGTCTGACCAGATTACTATAAAACAAGTTTTTGCCAAAAAACTTACTAAACTTCTTTTGCCATATCTGATTCGTTTTAAGTCTGATTTTTACGTTTTTTATATCAACGCGTTCGTATGAAGATATACTATCATATTTTTAAGGCCTCGGCTATTCAAGACCAGATTTACTGTTTAAAAACCTAGGTAAGAATACTCGACATCAACCTAATATTTTCTATTCTGCCACTTTAATTCATTCACAAATTGCAATTCTATACTAACATAATCTCTTCCACCAATTTCTATCACTTTTCACCACAACAATAAATTCATACTAACCTAGTCCCTTCCACCAATTTATCAGGAATAATTATAAATTGAAGAAAAAGAATAAAATACACAACTTTATTAGTTCAAGCTTATATCTAACCATCTTTAACAATAAAGTTAATATTTCAACACGTAATTTATTTAGTGACAAAATAAGTTGTATATATGTATGAACATATATTTATTAATCATTTTACAAACTCTTTTCAATATTTCATCTATAAAGTTTTAGTTGTTTCATTTGGAAAAGCATTTAGTTTACAAACTAGTGGTGATACAAGTTTATGAATGTGATGATTATACCAAATATATGAAGATGAAAAATATGAGATGAGAATGATGAACCTTAAAAGATGGAATGATAAGATTAACTAGTTTAACACTTAAATCAAACCTCAAGTATTGTTTGATTGTCACTAAAACCCTTAAATCTTCTTAGAAAATACTTGCAAAATATCAAAAACTATCTTGTTCTTGGTCTTCTATTTTTGGCCGATTACTAGAGAGAAAAAGAGAAGAGAAATATAATTTTTTTTGCTTATGGGAAGTGTGTGTGCAAGTCTCTAGTTACTTGCATTATAAGGGCTAATCTTGGTAAGTCCTAAAGTGTCTTTAGGGGTATATTAAGGGAATCACCCATATTTGTCTGTGTCCTAACCCTTTGGCCGGTCACTAGGATGGCAAAGGAGGTAGGTATGGTTACTTAGATGGCTCCTAAATCACATGCATGCTTATGTTTGAGTTTAACATAAAAATGTAAATAACCAAGGTTCAAGAATATTTTCTTTACAACAATTAGAGAGGGGGAAGCAATTTGGCAAAAGAGGGGGAAAACATTTCAAATTTTGGTATTATACATTTATACATAGGTGTAAGTATTTATTTACTAATGTGGTAGTGTATAATGCATGCATGTATGCACTAAACCGATAAACTTGATTGTTTACGTAAAACTAGCAAAATAAATTACGTAGACTTACAAATTATTTTTATAAAAGTCATATAACATATATTTGATGTAAACTTATATATATATGTCGGTTTACGTTTAAAGTTGTTTTTCGGTTTACGCGATTTAAGTTAATGGTTTCACGAAAAAGTAATTATTTAAATTATCAAAGTAAATAGTTTTGAGTTTATTGACATAAAATGACCTGAAAATTTTAAATTGTCACAGCCTTCCCGTGTTAAAAGAATTTCGTCACAAAATTCAGTTTGAGTTGGCTTACGGAGTGGTGTTGACGAAGAGGTGCAGATATTTGGTGCGGAATTGATCTTCTTGATGAGTTGTCATTTTATACACCTTTTCGGGGTTATTTAACCCCTTAAATCATGAAAATATTCCCAAATTATGTGCTTAATCGTTCTTTTTTGTGTTTTTAGCATTTGGATGGCATTTAGACTAAATACACATGGCTTGGGCTTAATTGAAGAAGAAACGGACAAGACTACGATTCTACACCAAATATCTTGAAGAAAAGCATACAATTTGTAGAGACGGCATCGCCAATTACAAGCGACGGCATCAAAGTTATCAAGTGACGGCGTCATGGAATTCTAGACGGCTTCATAACAAAGCCGACATAAAAAACCCTAGAAGACCATTGCGATATGACGGTGTCAGGAACATAAAGCAACTCCGTCGCGCTTGTTTTCTTATATATACAAATCCATTTTTAGGGTTTTAGTGTGTAACTTTTGGGAGAGGAACCCTAGTTTTAGAAGACGATTTTGGCAGCCTTTAGGCTCGTTTTTAGGGTGTCAAAACCCTCTTGTAATAGCCTCAACTGCATGATTTAATCAAGTGAAGTTTATTTATCCTTTATTACTTAATATGTCTATGTTTTTTGTGATAGATTCTTGTTCTTCTCCTTTATTTGCCATGCAAGGCTATATCTATTAGTATTTACTTATCATTGCATGAAACTTAGATTGTAGATCCTTTTAATGTTGCTTTTTATGATGGATGTGCGCGTTAGGCTTTAGAAAACTAGCCAAAAATATTAAATTGACATAGATGTCTAGGGAAACGCGAGTGTGTAGAAAGGATACCATCGGTAACAGTCTTTAAACTACCTTACCCCTAATATGGTTGATCCCTCTAAAGATATTTCAATTGCATTTAATATACTCTTAGGGGCCTTGTAATAGTCTTCATACTACCTTACTTGTGTGTTGCCTTAACGGAATATTAAATAGACGGCGGGTTCGTGTAATTCGTTCATGACTTAGGAAATATTTATACAGATCATCACAAGTGTGACAAAGCAACAATATTAGGAAAAGCAATCTAAGGAGTAGTGCATGATTAAGTAAATATGTTTGTTTATCATATAAGTTGTCACCAAATTAGTTTAGATTTATTTTATTGATTATTAGTTTAATCAAACCAACCTCTCAAACCATGATATTTACCTGCTTTCATGAAAACATAAAA
>BQNB010044499.1:4468-42200 GCA_026074375.1 Tanacetum coccineum
CTCATAAAGGTGTCAAAGCTTCCGCAAACTCTGATATCATATTCTTCTTCACAAGTGCACAAGATGGCAATAGATTACTAGATGATGAGAGATTAAGTTTGGCTGATGATCTCAAGAAAGCTCATGATCACAATCAAAACAAGTCAAAGTGAACAAGCTCAATTGTTATCAAAAGATCACTACAACAATGCACTAGATGTAACATGAAGAATCAAGAGACTGCAAGCTGTAAGAGCTTAAGTTTGGTATTTTCAAGGGTGACCTCCCTTAGGGGGAGATTGTTAGATATTAGAAAAAGACTCGGTCACCCCGTGTATTTTACTGTTTATTATAGCTCGTAGTTTAATAGTTAATAGTATGTTTTTCGGTTTTAAGTCGGGTACGAATACCCGGTATATTGTAAGTACTATATATAGCCTCTTCCAACTTTGGAAGAGGTAAGCTAGTCATTTACTCTTTTCATAGAAAACACATTTTCTCTCTCTAGATATTCTCTCTCATGTGTTTCTCTCTCTAGAAACTAGCTCAATCACAAGAATCATCACCGTATTATGAATTAAACGATCCTACATTTTTGACTCAACAAAAAATGATCTTAGTGAAACATGGAAACAAAATAAACGTTTGAAATATCAACTCTTGGAAGCAAAAATCAAGCATAAAATCGAATGTTGTGTGTTCTTAACTCATGACTGTGTCAACAATAATGTGCAAGATGATATTGAGAAAATTCAGAAGGTCTTTGGAGAATCTTCATCTGGTCAAGCAAACAAAAGTGAATCAGGTCCATCAATATCAGGTAATCAAGAACAATTAGATGACTTTGATTTTTGGACGGATTCTTATGCCACGGATGATGATAAGCTTCCTACTGAGAAAGTGTCACAAGAACTTGTGAAAGAAATGTCACAAACTGTTGATGAAGCAAAACTACGCAAAGTTGTTAATGAGATGTTAAGACGACGATACACTTCAGGAGATGAGCATCAATACCATATTGATCAGATGCAAAACTTCTTGAAGAATGACATTGTGTGGGAAAGTAGAAAAGAAATCCTAGTCTCACCACACCCACAAAAGCCCACTCCATTCGTTCAAAGCTGCCAAAGAGATCTTAAAGCTCCTGCACTATCCTTGGTTAATCAAGATCTATTTTACTTAAAGAAAGGAAACTCAGGTCCTGAGAAAATTATGTTGTCTCTACACAAGTTTCCTGCAGCTATCATTCCTGAGGATGACATTGAAGAAAGGACTTCAAGATGGGTGGACAAGTGTGTAAAAAGGTTTAATCCTTATGCTCGATACAGTGTCGAACATTGAAAGAATCCACATGTAAAGATCTTCTACATTAAGAGACAAAAGGAGTCGGGGAAGCCAAAAGAAGAAGTCTACTCAAATTCAAAGATTGTTCAAGTCATCAAAACATATGAAGAATTAGGACATGAGCATAAATTTGTAACAGAGATTATTGCAAGAAGAGCAAATGGTAGCATAATGTCAATCACTGAGCCAGATTACAAGAACCTCAACAAGAATGACATTGAGGACATGTATCTGCTATGTATTAACAACAAAGTAGAAGACTATGCTCAGACTGGACTGTTGTGGTCATTGTCAGTCTTCATCAGAAGTACAGTGATATGGGAAAGAGTACATGATTTCCAGCTAGGCGTGGAAAGCTATCAACAGAAGGCCAATCTTACTGCACCAACAATTACATTCCCATGCATTGAGAAGTACAAGATGTTTTCCATCATCTATGAACCAGTATATGGAATAATAAACAAGAACGGCAAGAAAGAGAAGAGAGTGATGAGACATCAAGAGGTTCATAAGTTCTGTGATGCTACATTAAAAAGAGTCTTGGAAGGGTTGAAAAGTTATAATAATGATGTGAAACATGGATATGTGACTCCAAGTCTTAGTAAAGAAGATGTTGAATACCTGCAACTGTTTGAGGAAGAGATTGAAGAACGGTTGAAGCATCATGATCAAATGAGACGTTGGAAAATGTACGTGAACGGAAGACCACTAGGATCAAGAAAGGAATGCCCAGAATAATCGACCCTTAGGGTGAGATTGTTAGGATCATAAAAGTGTCGATTATTATACTTTAAGTGGTTTTATTTATTATTAGTGTTTAGTCTTTATTTTATAAAGTAGAAAGTAGTTTGTAATAAGGAGAAATATGCTAACAGTGAAAAATAGCATATTATGCAAAGAATATGGACTAGATTGCAAAATTAGAAAAATAAAGGAAGGGAAGCCAACCTCCCTCTCTTATAAATACCCACCTAATCATCATTAGGTGGTTAAGGCTTGTAACAAACTCACTTTCCCTCCCTTTTCTCTTTTTTATAAAATTTGGAAAATTGTGAAAGACTTGCCTTCCTCTCTTAATTCTCTCTATCCTAAATCGTTCTATATCGTGTGATTCAAGCTAAATCGAGACCTAACAGAGCTCTATTTGCGGATGGATGATCGTGCGGATATAATTGTGTTTGCGCACTGCTCGTGTTTCAACCATATTCTTGGCGTCTGTTTTGAATTTAGTCTTTATATTAGCATATGTTTAAGTCTAAGGGTTAATGTGTGATGTTTTGTTGGTTTCTTAGCCGAGTATATAAAAAATAGGATTAATAGGTCGTTAATATGTTGCTTGTGTTCCAAATAAATGTGTTTAATTCTTTTGTTTAGATTCAGAGTCGATCTTGGAGTCCTATGTGTATTAGGAGTCGGTATACACCCCATCATTTCTCTATAAATAGAGATGAGGGTGACTCTTTCAATTTTACAAACGAATACAATTATTTAGGTCATAATATTGTCCAAGGTTTATTATTTTTCTGCGACATATACAAACTGTTGGTGGGTGTTCATCTTCGAGATCGTAGTCATTCTGCACTGTTGAAATATCAAAGGTCTTGTTCTTGTCCTTAGCTCTATATCCTGATCCAACTCATAATATGTGAAATCCGTATAAGAATCACTGGGAAGCAGTGAAGTGGATTATGAAGTATTTGCAGGGCACTGCAAACGTGATTATGGTGTACGTGATGGATCGTGGCATCCATGTGAACGTAACATGTGGTGTAGAAAGCAATGCTACAACATGTGGTGGGTCTTTCAACTACAAAGGCAGAGTATATGGCCCTTGCGAAGGCTATGAAGAAAGAAATCTGGCTAAGAGGACTCTTCGAAGAGTTGGCCGTGAAACTAAACACAATGGCAATGAATTATGATAATTAAGGTGCTATACGCTTATCGAGGAATCATGTTTTTCATGATAGGACTAAGCACATCAATGTCCATTGTCACTTTATCAGAAAGGTCTTGGAAGCAAAGACGGTCGAAGTTGTAAAGGTGATTAATGTACACAATAATGCAGATGCCTTAACGAATGCGGAACCTGGACTTAAGTTTTAGCATTATTTAGAGTTGTTGAGTGCCGGTGTAGGCTAATATAAAACATAAGATGGAAATTGTTATAAATTTAGTCTTTATATTAACATATGTCTAAGTATGGGGTTAATGTGTCATGTTTAGTTGGTTTCTTAACCGAGTATATTAGAATTATGGTTGGTGGTTCGTTTATATGTTACTTGTGTCCTAAGCTAACGCGTTTAATTCTTTTGTATAGAGTCGCAGTCGACCTTAAAGTCCTATGTGTATTAGGAGTCAAGGTTTGTACGTCATTTTTTTCATGTTTACAAGAGAATATATATAATTGTTCGAGTCATAATATTGTGCAAGGTTTGTTACTTTTCTGTTGACATATACAAATTGTTATGTGTGTTTGTCTTCGAGATCGTAGTCATTCGGCTTTAAGCCAGGTTGTTGGTAGAATATATCAACAATGTTTGACGAGTCAATGAGTGCCACTTACACATTCCAGCAAAAATATCAAGTATGGATCGTTAACAGTACATCATGTGTGTTGGTCAATCGCCATTAGTATAATTATACACCATAATTTTCTTTAGATATACAAACAGTTGAGATATTCTCGATACATTACATTGACTAATGTGAAAATGGCACATAACAAGTACGGGTGGCAATTTTTGACCCGTTATGAAACCCGACTTGAAATCGACACGAAAATTAACAATTCGGGTTGAGTCTAAATAGATTACGGGTCGGTTTTGGATCAACCATCTAACCCGTTTATTAAATAGGTCAGATTCGGGTTGGAAATAAATTAATCGGGTCGACCCGCCAACCCGTTTAAGATTTTTTTTTAAAATTAAAAATTATATATATATTATTATACGGGTTAAACGGGTTGACCCACATATATATTTAACATGTTTAACCCGTGTAAAGTGTCAACTTTTGTATATAAAACGGGTTAAATGGGTCAACCTGAAGCCCGTTAACCTATTCAACTCGTGTAACCTATTTAACCCGCCAACTCAAGTATATATACGGGTTAAATGGGTCATGTTCGGGTTATGTTTAAATAAGTTAGGGTTGACATAGCTGACCCGATTATTTAAATGGATCAGGTTTGGGTTGGGGTTTTCTGACCCGCCAACCTGTTAACTCGAACCCGTCAACCCGAACCCGACCCGAATTGTCACCCCATTAACAAGTAATCTATCACCCAACCAACCATCCTTTGGTGATTATTCTTTATTAATACTGCTATAAAAGATTAGTCCTCAACTGAGTGTTACCAAACATGCAAAATACAATGATTGTCCCCAACACGAATGCAACCAAAACATATACAAAACTCACACTACAAACGCCTTTAAAACTAAACAAATACAAAAAAGATCGAATTGATTAAACTGGAAAACAAGAATGAGACAGGAGAAAAAATCGTATAAACTATTGGGAGAGAATGAGTTGAATGAAATCTTAGTTGCATCATTGAGCTTATATATGCCAAGTTACAAATCAGTCCTTGCACAATACAGTTAGACAAAACTTGCACCAAACTTTGTTAGCAGCTAAAACATATTTACAAAAAGACCTTTTAAGTTTCATAATTGATGCGGGGAGAATGATGCAGATTTGTCAAAATATTTACTTTCCTTATTTTATTTAAGTTTCTTGTTTGACAATAAACTTTGATTAGGAAACTATATTCTTAATCATATATGTGTTTAAAATAGGAAAGTAATATTCAATCGTTTTAGGTTGATTTTATTTGTCCTATAAATATAGGGTCTTTTCATTGTATTGAGATATATTTGAGTTTTGTTAATAAAAGCTTTTGCTTTATTCTTGGCGGTTTTTGCTAAGATTCTCTTAATAATCGGTATTCGTTTGAATCAACGATTGTTGGAGTTTGCCTGATTATCGGTATTCTTTTGAATCAACGATAGTTGGAAGATTGTTTCTGGTATTCATTGGAATCAACAGATTCAATTTGTTATCTCGTTTATTGTTTATGGTATTCATTGGAATCAACAGATTCAATTCGTGTTATCTCGTTTATTTATGCCACATCAATAATTAAACCTTCCGTTTTGTTAAAGCTTTTTTTGAAAGAATAATTCCGAGTGTGAGGCTACTTGGGAAGACGAAGATGTTATGCAGATCGAGTATCCACATTTCTTTTCGTGATTTGGACCGTTTCTGTTTCAAATTCGACATTAATTTCGGGGCCGAAATTTCTTTTTTAGAGGGGAAGAATTATAATACCCTAAACTTAAAACTATAAGAAAATAAAATTTTAATAAGCACACTTGTATTATAAATAGCAAACAAAATTTTAACATGAGTTAGTTACGAATATGAGCACTTTTATAAAGCTTCTAGTAATACTTGCATGCATAAAATATTATAAAATATACATAAGATAGCAAGAGTTTGGATAATACTTCATTGAATCAATTAGCCAAAGAAATACTCGGTCCAACTCCTTCATCTCATCTCATTTTTGTCGACAAATTTGTTACACCATAAACTCTTATATGCACTCCTTGGTCAATCTCTTCATAATCTCACAAACAAAAACCACAGTTCTGTCTGCAAGTGAACGTGGGTTGGAGAATAGCATAACCTAATTATTTTGGGGTTCACGTTAGCATTGTTTGTGGTCTGGATTTATGTTCGTGTTGGTGTTCAGATTTTCGGCTTCAGTTCGGGTGAGGGAAGTACATGTTTAGCTGTTGGTGTAAACGCGGGTTTTGGTTTCGATCATACCTTGTTTAATATTAGTTCTCGTATTTGAATTGGTGTTCGCACTCGTGTTCGGTTACGTCTTGGTTTTTGGGTTGGTTCGTGTCTCGGTGAATCTTCGTGTTCGCGTTTTCGGTTTCGATCTATCGTCTTGTCTCGAGGTAAACCATGAACTCTACATAATCGTTAACGTAAAAATCAAAATAAGAAATATGATCTCTAAATATGGTTCGAGTGCTTTAGAACTAGCTAGGTGAAAATGATGTACAAATATATGGCTCATAAAGAATAGAGGCTTTGCATGAATATCTTCAAATGATTTATTAGAATAACAAGTTTGAACCGGTTATTTTATAAACAATCTCGACTCGTTTTTTTTAATTGTAATGATAGACAAACATATAAATGACTTGAAATGGTTGCTTACAATGTCAAGATATTACAAGGATTTTAGTTCATAAAATGAAGTCAAGAAATCTAGTAGTAACAAACCAGGTCTGATTAAGGAAGATGATGTTAGATTTTTAGGATTTACATGAATAACACATATAGACATATAAGAATAAAAATAATGTGCATGATTATGGGTTAATTTTAAAGTCTGAGGAAGAGTGTATCGAGTACTTCATGCTTAGCATGGATCTGTCACATGTGTTATAAGTATAACATATTGTATTTATTTTCTAAATTTAGGTTAGTGAAACACCAGGTCCTACGCATGGAAACTTTTTAATAACATTTGTTGCGTTTATAATTTTTATATAAGATTATATTGATTCAACAAATAAGTAATAATAATTAGATAATAAAATACAATACGAATTAAATAAAGGTAATCAATTACGTATAACTAAATAATAAATAGTTTTTTTTTAATTCTTGTAGATAAATCGAAGAAGGAGTAAGTTGTGATTTTGGGTACGCGTTGTTTTGATTTTAAGCTACCGATATTCTATCCTTTCTTTTAAGGATTCTCATGACTTTGCTCCGTATCTATTTGCCTTGTTGAAATCCCTATTTATGTTTCCCATCCTATGATTCGTTATTCGTTTGATACTTTATTTGATAACTTCGTTGAACCCTTTTAACTCGTTTGATATATGTTTCATTTGGCACTGCCATGATATGAGTTTATTCGTATGTTTGATCATGACCTTCTTTGGACATATTATGTTTGCTTCGTTAAGTTATATGAGCCCTTTCATTTGTTCTGATGCCCCAGCTATTAACTAGCCATGGAGGTACCATGGTCGCGTCATTGTGGCACCAATGGCGTGACACTATATGTGGTGGTGTGATCAGTCCACGGCGTCCCCATTTTTGTGTGTGCTCTTTGAAATGAATTGTCGTTAAGTAACAAGTGTTGTCTAGCTAACAGCAGTTAACGATTTTGGCTCACAAGGACTAACGATGCAAAACTATTTCACGATAAGGGTTAAGTTTAACTTGATAACGGTTGTTAAGTTACAACTAATGAAAGATTAGTGGTATAGCAAAGTTGCAACTTGAGAGGGGATATATTGACAGTTCAACCTAGGGCTTGTATTATCAAAAACCATAAAACCCTACTTCCACGACTCGGTAATTACCAAGTGTAAGTCACTCTTTAAGCTCGAAGCATACTTAGAACACGATTGAGTTTTCTTTATTTGATTCTAAAACCCGTACACCTTAGTACAACCGCAACTTATAAGAACACCAAGAGATTAACCAACTAAGAAGTAAGTCCTTAAATACTCTAGAACCTAAATCGCTTTCTTTATTACTATTGATATATTAATCGTTTTTGTTAAATCACATAGTTAAACCGCTTGATTGCTTAAATCACAAGAACCCTAAATCGCTTCATGAACTTAAATCGCATAGGGCTAAACCTCTTTAGTCTAAATCGCATGACTTATTCCTCTTGAAGTTAAACTGCGTGAACTTAAACTATAAAACAGCATGAACGAAATTTAAATCGCAGGATACAAATTGTTTTAACTCGCATTTATTCGAACCTGTTAAACTACATACACACAACTTAAATCGCATGATGTTTGCAACTTAAAGCTCATAGATGAAGTTCCTTTTATTTTGCAAGCACGTTAAATCGCTTTATTCAAGAGAAGGTTTAAATCGCATGATATATATCCGGTTAAACCGCAAGGCTATTTCACTTAAAGATTGAATTGCACGGTTGGAACAGGTTAAATTGCATGACTTAAATACCTGATAAACCGCTTGATTAAAAAAAGAGTTAAATCGCATGACCCCTTGCAACTTAAATCACTTGATGTACTTTTATTTGTAAATTGCATGATTCAAAAATAAGAAAATCATCCTTGTTTTGTTTTCCTTTAAACCGCACAATACAATCTTTTAAGCCATAAAACGCAACTCAAAACCATAAAACCAACGATTTCGAACAATAAAGTTACAACCTTTCTTGCTTAATCTTCTCATAAACATGTTTTTGATATATAAAAACATAAAGTTTATGTGAAAAATTAGTTTAAAATCAAGTCTTGTGCTTTATATGTTGTGAAAGTGTATAAACATGATTTAGAAACAAAATAAGCCAAAATAAGCACGAAATAAGCAAACCACCAATACAAACACCCATGGTTAGCTTTGGTACCGATTGTTAACCATAAAATTCACTAGCTAAACCATGATCAAGAGTTCGGGGAGACCAAAATAAGTAAAAAGCCATGAGAGAGAGTAGAGAGATGAAGAAAGGAAAGATGGTGTATTAGATTAGGAAGAAAGAATAATTACACATATGGTAAATGTACCTCATCCCTCCTTAGGAAGTAAGGAGAAAGGATTTATAGCATTTACGCATCCTAAACTATGATAACTTGTCAATATAGAGTCCATGTGTATTTGACTATGATAACAAATGTAATTTCGTTAAATGTCGCTCACTATTTTAAGGCAACAATAGACCTTTAAAATCACAGACAAAAAGTCATACCTCATATCAGCAAGATAGCGTTTGGCAATGGGCATAATACTTGTATGTGGTATATATGACACTTGGGATGCTGGTGGACCTTTGAATAGCATAATCACAAGAAAGTTGTGTATGGTGCAAGGCTTAAAGAAAATGCCACTGTGGTTGAGATGATTAATAATAAATGCTAGAATTGTCCTGATGGTTGGTGTGAAAGATATCCTATGCTCAATAACATTCTTACAATCCCCCTTTTTGGGGTTTTGATTTTATCCTTCTAAAAGCCTAAGAAGATGACAAAGTTCAGTGGGTCAAGGGTAATAAGGAGACTAATAATTTATTGTGAATAATGTATCATTGGATTGGAGGTGTAATAACAGTGAAGTGCCATGGAAGAATATTTTTTGGTTCTCTTAAAACAACCTAAGGTATGCCTTTAGTTTATAGGTAGCCATAAGGAAAAGCTTCCTACTCAAGATAGAATGCTGATATGAAATGGTATGAATGATATGAAGTGCCTTCTGTGCAATAATACTTATGACTCTCATGATCACCTTTTTTAACTATGATTACTCTAAAAAAAGTATGGACGGAGATGAAAAAGAAATTTAGCAACTGCCAACTGAATGATTCTTGGAGAGATATTGTTAGAGATATGGTTGCTAGTCCAGTAAACAACAACATTGGGAGTATATTAAACAGAGTTATTCTTGCTACTACATTTTACTATAGATGGCAAGAAAGAAATAAGAAAGTCTTTACTTAATAGAAAAGGGATAAACAAACAATGATCAACACAACCACTGATAACATAAGAATGCAGCTGGTAAGTTTCAGAGTTAAGAACTCTGCACAAATAAAGAAAGTGGAAGACAGCTGGAATATGAAGATGAACAAAGTTAATAAAATCAAATAGGATTGAGTGAATTTGATTTATAAGTATTAAGGATGTTTTTTTAAAGAGCTCTTTGGTGGTATGTTGGATGTGTAGAGGGCCTTGTATCTTGACCTTGAGAACCTTTTTACATCAGCCCATTCTTAAGTGTAGTGGTTATTGTATAAGTCACTGCTCTTGAAAATGGTTAACTGTGTAGCTAAAGGCTACCCTTACGGTCTTAAGGAAGGTTTCCTGCTTAGTTTGGTGGAGTGCCAACTTGATGATGCATATTTTATATCCTGTTCTATTGCTACTTGTTAGGATGAATGCTACATTTAGTAATAAATAGGATTGTAAAATGGGAAATGTAATCAATATAGGATGTATCTTTGAGTAAATATATTCATTTGAGTGATGCCAGTTATCTGGAAAAGTAGCTTTATGTCTTAGATCCTCAATGGAACAGGAGTTTTACTCTCTTTTTTGATGATACCCTCTGTAAGAGCCTCTGTCTACATTAGTATGGGCTACTGATGTTTTCAGGTAGGGTGTTTACATGAGGGAAATGGAGTCAGGAAGTGAGGTTTCTCCATGGTTGCCTAGGTTTAGTTCTTCCTCTAATTAGTTCTAGCCTAAAAGAATGGTGATTAGCTACAGTCTTCTTTATGAATAATGATAGTTGTATGAATTCAATTCTATATTAAGACTAAATGGGCATGTCCATTCTAGTCTAATGAATCTTTGTAAGCTACTTATATGTTTTGATTTATAATACAGTTCACCATTTCAAGGAAAAAACAATTATCTATTGAAGACCTCACAAATAATGTTGATTAAAAGATCATAATGAGCCCTCCCTATATGCAGTTAATAATTTTAAGTGATAGAATATGCAGTTGCAAATACAAAAACTAATCATACTGTTATAAGATAATGTAAATACTTGTACATACCAGAAAAGTGAGAACTGCTCTATTGTTGGGGTGCAATTTTATTTAACCATTCATAAGCCGTTTTGTTTTTAACTCTTGCATAACTCTGTCAAATTCAACCATAATTAAGGCAGCTGCACACTTCACAACATGTCCTTGTACTCTCCTCCTCTCCAGATCAAATTCATGTGTTCATTTATGTGCCTTACACAATACCTATGCTTAGCAACTGGAAAGAGCTTTGCAATTGCTGATAACAGACCCTCATACAACAAGTATAAATAACTTATTAGATACAGTTATAAAATACAGTTATAAAATACATAAAGCAAGTATAAAAAACTGATTTGAAAAAGGAAAATTACCTTTTTCCTATTTGCGATAAATGTGAAGTTTGAGTTGCTGTATAAATCTAAATCATCCCCACGACAATTTAAGACCCATGTCCAAGAGTGTTGTGATTCTGATTCCACTATACCATAAGCCATAGGGTATATACCGTTGTATGCATCCACGCCCACAGTTGTAAGTAATTGTCTTGGATATTGGCCTCTCATGAATGTACCATCCAAACCTAACATCTCTCTTCCATGAGCTTTAAACCCTATTTTCAAAGCACCCAAACAAACATAGATCCTCCTAAACATATGAGTTTCTGAATCTCGATCTTCTTCCCTGTATACATCAATCTTTACAGTAGTGTTTTGGTTGCACCTTTATAGCTTAGTCACGTAAACCCTTAATAAAGAATATTGCACCTTAGCATCACCTCTCAAATGGACTTGTACCTTTGTTTTAGCCTTAAATGCTTTAGTCTTAGATACACCAACATGGGAATTTTTTTGCATATGTTCTTGTATAGCTTTAAGAGATATATCAGGGTTCATGGTTATCAGATCTTGGATGTGTTTAGAAAGGAAAGTAGAGGTGCACACTTTTAATTTTCTTGATAGGAGGCATTTATATTCATCCTAAAATGTTTCACCACCCACTTGCCTTTATCACCCTTATTATTATACAAAACCTATGGACACTCATTTTTTTCTTCTTCTTCTTCTTGTACATTTACCTCTTTGCCCTTAACCTTACCCTTGACTTTCTCCTTACCATTGATAGTAACTTGTTCCTTACCTTTACCTTTTATGTTACATTTTCCTCTTTACCATTCACTTTATCTAGAATATAATCTTCGCTATTCAAAGTGGGTACAACACCATTGCACTTTACCTTGACCCCTTTTTTGTCATTTTTCTTAAGTTCAATGTTTCTTCTACACTCAACAGAATATGGTCTAACCCTCTCATTTGCTTCATATTTATTTGTAGAAACCCGTTTAATACTTCACTTCATAACCCGAACCACGAAATCAAGAAAAGAGAAGAGAGAGAGAGACGAAAATTAGAGAGAGAGATGAGAGAGAGTTGAGAGAGAAAAGAAATTTAGATTAATGAAATTAGATATTTTGTAAAATAAAATATCTATATATATATTTAGATATTTAGTAAATATCTAAATATATATATATACCCCTACACATTTAATGTGACGCGCGGGATATATGTTCACTTCTACTTCATCTACTATGTATACCTTATCAAGAATATCCTCAGCCTCACCATTTTTATCCTTAGCCTCACTATCATTATCATTACTCTCTTCATCCCCGTTCTCAAACTCATCCTCATTATTATATTCCATATAATCTCCTAAACTACTAGGCAGCCTAACATGACATATATCTAAATCAACTATATCTAAATTTAGATCCAACCCTTTGATTTCAATTGTATTCATCAAAGGTGGTCATTATTAGTGTATATTGTGGTATGTGTATGCCCAACATAAACATACATAATCTTATGCTTAAGAACATATTTTAGTGTAACACCTCTAAAATCACAACGCATCGGAATACCACTTGGGGTGCTACTTCATAGCATAAAGTACAAGTTAATAAAAATGACTCTAAGTGAGACGTTTTGAAAAGTTAACAATTCGATAATTTTTATAAATATCAGAGTTACAATAGGTCCCATTTGCAATGCAATAGAAAACATTTTTTTAAAACATTTGTCGAATGGTATTCAAATTATAAAGCCTTCAAAAATATATCCGCGCGACTCGAATGCTCCCAATGCTCAGATAGCAGTATAATAACTTGATAAAATACATACAAAACGTTAACAATAATATTGGTGAATTCATATGTTTAAGGAAAAGCAGTATTGAAATAATTCAATTAATATTTCAGTAAGAAAAGTAGCGTTACAACATTTCAAAGTATTATTTCCAAAATCCAAGTAGTGATTCAATAAATCAAGTAATGTTTAGTAGTGGACCACAAAATTAAAGTAATGAGGTGACAATAAAACAAATTCATATGTCGAAACAACTATTATTGCACTAAGCTAAAGACACCGAACATTAACATATGTTGTGAGGGGGTGTTGGTGTTGATAGACATCCAAGTGTTTTTCTTTGAGAGTTGGTGCGGCCAAACACCCAAGTGTTTTTCTCTGAGAATTGGTGCGGCCAAACACTCAAGTGTTTTTATCTCTTGGAGTTGATGTTGCCAAACACCCAAGTATTATTTAAAATGTAATTGCGTCCGAAATGTAAAACATGCATGTAATCTCCTTTAATGAGTTCATAAGTAACAACCATGTATTACACATGTATTGGAAGTCTGTGTAAGCAAGTAAAGTTTAGTAAAACTATTCAGTAACACTTGAGTAGATAGAACTCAATAAGTTTATTAGTAAGCCGAGGCATGTATTCTTACCCCGCGGAAGAAACAGTTTATGAAACCATTTTTAAAAGAGAATAAGGTGGGCCTTTTATATGAATCACGAGAAAGCATATGAAAGGTAGCAGTAGTGAATTTAGATTGATAACGCAGAAAGAAATAAACCAAGGAGGTTGGACGTCAAGTATGTAAGTATCACCTAAAATTAAAGGGACTTAGGTCCGGTAAACCCACAATTACACAATGACATACACAAAGATTACAAGAGATCATCGGGCCTTTCTACCCATTTAACCAAGTGAGATCTTGTCCAATACATCCTTTAGACTGAACCTATATCTTACCTTCAAGTATAAACCCACTTATACTACTTATTTACACATTTTATAATATCCGTTATACTCGTTAAACCGTTTAAAGCAATTCGACACTATACAATTCTGCACTTACACCGACTTAATGGACTTGTATCTTAAAATCCGTAATAGGTATAAACGAACGGTTTTTGCCTCAATCAAGCTTAATGGATCTAGTTTACTGATGTTATTAGCCAAACACTCCAATGTATCCAGAACCTAAGTGGAATGACCAATTTACCCTCATGTGCTAAATCTGATTATTTAAAACGTTTTCTAGTTCCACCGTTTTTAGCATAATTCTCATTTTACAACTTCGTTTGACCCGAAACAAAAACCTATGTCTAAGTTTATCTAATTCCTATAGGTTTGGCTTGAAAAATGAGGTACTTAGTATGAAAACATCTGGACATAAATTTATTTGAAAATCTGGATACAATTTCTAGTTAGTTTTGCTATTTTGGTCGTAACTCATTCATCTGAAATGGTTAAGGCTCTACCCAAAGAACCACATGGTCCTCATATGTTTTAACCTTCCCCCATATAAAAATCCAGTAGCCTCCAAGTCAAATAAAATTTGTTACAAGCCTAACTATTTGCATTACAAATTATGGGTACACACTAAGTTTGTTTTCATGGTTTTGGTCGTATCTTAACTATCCGGAAGAGTTGACGTTCCATCCAACTCACCACTAGGACTTGAGATATTAACCTATTCATTAATGTGAATAACCAATAGGCTTTAAGCCAAAAATTTATCATTAAAACACAAAGTATCTGTAGGTCACCCATTTGGACTAGTTTAACTAATTTGGGCGTAACTTGGTCATCTGGATGAGTTACCGCTCCATCCAAGGCACCACATACACCTTGTATGTTGCTCTACCCAAACAAGTCATAAAATTATAGGCCTTGAGCCAAAAAGTATTCGACATCACACCAATAACCTGTTGTCCTAAAATACCACTTAAACCACTTTTAAAAATTCAATCAAATCAAGTTTCTAAACACCCTAACCTATGTCTAATGCCACACCATTCATCACAAATCATCCATGAACATCACAAATCATAAATCTCAGAAAATCCATCACCAAAAATTAAGAGATAATGAGATTCAAATGCATGCAAAACGGAAATTAATCAATGCAATATGTAAAGAAAACACTTACAAACAATGGGGAAAGAAAGAAAAAAGATCAAACACAAACCCTCTTGTTATTCCCCATTTGTCGAAACCAAAACCACACCCTTTTATCAAAACTCTAACTTTTAATCAATCAAAACCTTGTAGAAACACTTGCAATTGAACCTTATCGCACAATTGAGAACACAAAATCAATGAATCCTTCAAAATAAAAAAAAATTCAAGAACTTGGAATATTATGCATGGTGGGTTTTAAAGGGTTAGAAGATGTTGGGATTAATGTAGGGGATATTGGGGGAATATTAGGATGTGTTTATTCAAAAAATTTTTTTGGGTGATGATGGTTTGTGGTGGTGGGTTGGTTTTGGCAGGCTGTCAAGATCGCGATCCCATCTGGATCGTTTTTGTCTTTGCAAGATCGAGATCGTAAGATCGGATCGAGATCCGTAAGATCCGACAATTTATCATGTTCTGTAAC
Organism: Tanacetum coccineum; assembly: GCA_026074375.1. Classification (NCBI taxonomy): domain Eukaryota; kingdom Viridiplantae; phylum Streptophyta; class Magnoliopsida; order Asterales; family Asteraceae; genus Tanacetum; species Tanacetum coccineum. The sequence continues at coordinate 20,077 of BQNB010044499.1, forward strand.
CAACGGATATATAAACGAGTTCAAATATTTTTTATTTTCTACTCATCATCAAAGACAAATTTATATATTCCTTTTGAATAATGTCAAAGTCACAATTTAAAAATAACAAAGGAAAAGTAAAATTACAAAAAAAGTCAAGTTTCAATCGTCACATTTCACGATTTAGCGGAAATAAAATTACATAACATGGGCGTAATAAGTCTCCAAACAAAAGTACATCATTAGTATAACTTCCAACTTAAGCTATTCTAAATCTAAAACTATGAGAGGTTAAAAGAAAAAACAACAATTACTGTAAGAAAACTTTTGCTTCAGGTAACCTTAAAATCTGGAAGAAGACCCTAATTTGTTTCATGTAATTTTATTGGAGAAAGTAGATAATTATGTTTATTGATTAGAAAATCTAGAAATGAAACGTCAATACTTATTACTGAGAACGGCGGACTCGTATTGTTCTTTTTCGGGCCTAAAAATAGTAATGGGATAGTAAATATGTAAGTCGGTAAGTTAGTAACTTGGTAAAAAAAGTAAGAATGTTTTTTTTGTAAACTCGTATCGACACGCGATCTTACGATCCTACGTGCGAGTTTACGATCCTACTTACGATCCTACCTCTAATGCGATCCTACACCGATCCTACACGATTTTATCAGGTGGGCACGTAAGATCGTACGATCTTACGTGTAAACTAGCGAGTTTGACAGCCTTGGGTTTTGGTGTTGCTGCGTCAAACACAAAGAGAAAATGGGGAGGGGGAGTCAGTTTTCATTTATCTGTGTGTTTTAAAATAGAAGTAATTTGAGTTATGGTAGGAGTATTTTTAGGGAGGTATTAAGTGTTTACTAAATTTCTAAATTTATAAAAATAAAGAAGTTATGGTAAGTTTGGTTTAACTGTGTTTATGAATGTGTGTTTTAAATGGTAGTCAAATTCTATTATAAGACAACTAATACTTTCCAAAGTGTTTAATTTAATTCCCAGGCTTTTTATAAAAATTAGAGGGGTGTTTGTTTTAGAGTTTAGTAGGAGAAGTAAAAAAAATAAAGGGAGTGTTTGGTTTGGGCTTATGGTTACACATTTTTTTTCAATTATGTTATTAGTTAGGCCCAAAAAACTCTTTAGTTAAATGTAACAAGTGTAAAACGCTATTTTTGACACGGTTTCGGCAAAAACGCGAGAAAAGTCAAGAAATACAAAAATAAAAATAAATAAGCTTCCAAAGCTAAACTATGGAATTATTGATTTCTCAAAACGCTTAACGGATAAATATCCGAAGCACGACACGCAAATAACTAAAAATGACGATTTTCACCAAATCGGCTAACAAGTAAAACACAAAATTTTTATTCAAGACAAAAATAGGAATGGAGTTAAGATTTAATACTGACCGTAAAATACGAGATGTTACAGTCTTCCCTCCTTAAGGGAGCGCTGTCCCGGTGCTCAATTCGCCTTATCTCCATATGGTTTGCGACGATCGATACACATTCAAAAAAATCCGTATAACAATTCACGAGTCGAAAGAAGTTCAAATAGCCATTTGTACAACAGCAATAATGATAGCGATTTGAAGAGTAAAGACAATGAATGATTCTGACGGAACATTTATACTAGTTAAAAGAGACGCACGCCATGTCGGATACACATTTGGAATTAATTGAATGAACAAATTACGAACCGAAAGAAGTCTAAAGACTCATTCGTCTGAAGGTAATAACGATGATGATTAGATGAATGAAGAAAATGAATTATTCGTACAAACGGATTACAAATTGAAAGAAAGTTGTCCGTACGAATGCCATACACTTAACCCCACTCATTTACAAATCGTTATTTACATCCAAAGGCGTCCCAATCCAAGTAAATAAGACTAAGAAAAAAAAAAAAAAATTTTATGGTTCGACGACTTTTATAATTTCCTTTTCAAATGCAACGGAAATCCCTATTCATTTCTAAGAAGATAATTATAAATCAGCTACTTAAGCTATTGGTACAAACACAACACGAGATCAAACAATGTTACGCTCTGAGGAAGAGGAAGTCCTTGGCGAAATGATTATTCAAAAATATAAGAAGTAACAAGGAGAATAATGATAACGTTGTCAAATCGCATCCAAAGGTTAAGTGCCAAAAGGACGGACACAATCCGCGGGTGACAAGTTAAGGTAATACTCCCATCAACTGGCAGACTTTAAAAAGAATGGATTAGAAACACATATTTGATTCAGAAAGATAAGAAGAGTTGTTTCATACAAAGGAGGTCGAAATGTGATAGAATCACACTCGGATTGACAAAAACTATGTCAAATTGTTGAAGGTCTTACTTTTAAGATTGGATCTTGGCAACATAAAGGATGCTCGCCTAGATATATTAAATTACACACGGACTATGTAGAAACATTGAATTACAAATACAATGGGTTAATGCGGATCTTAAAAACATGTTTACTAAGAGATCACTGAACAATTCTGAATAAACAACTTTAATTAAAGTGTTCTTGGGATTACAGATTGCTAACTATGATATTGTATATGCTGTTATGATTTGTGTAGAATTAATATTATCTATTATGCTAACTATGCATAGGGTTCCTTTATTTGATAAGGATAACCTTGAAAAGGCTTACATATCTTTATGACAAATATCTCAAAAATATCTTTTAAATATCTTTTAAATATCTTGTCACTGGTATAACTAATTTACTACTCAACTGGTAACTAACTAATAACAGTACCTAACGTACTTTGTTTGTCTGTTGGGGTATTTGATATACTAATATTTGTTTTAAAAACTTGTCCGGTACTAGTTATGAAAAACTTATTGCCTAAAATCCTCCCTTAAACATGAATGTTAAACAGATTTTACTTCATGGTCTTGTTCAACCTGTAAAGACTTGATGCACAGAGTGATGTATCTAAACATTTTTGCTTTTCTTAATCTTGTACTCTCTTCCATCCTTTAGCAGAATCTTTGTCTTGTCAGCAATCAGCAACGTCTTGTCAGCTACTCAGCAAACATCTTAGTACCTTACAATCCAGCACAACTAAGTTGGCACCTATTGTAGTTTTTGGCAAAACTACCCGCCATTAACGATTTATGTTCCTTTTACCAGTAGGTTTGCTCTGGTTAGTTAACTCTTTAATTAAGAATATGGTGAGTTCACTTACATGCAGTTTTTGTTTTAAACTATCAACCATTCAACGGATTTGATTAGTTCTTTACCAAATAACGTTTGAGTTTGGACTTGCAATGCTTCAGTGTATAACATGGTTGCAGTGATTACCAATTTTAGTTTTTAGCAAACAATCAGGCTGATCAACAAATTTGAGTAGTCTTTACCAAGAAACTGTTTGATATCTGGATAGCACAATACCTCTTCACCCAAGAAGCAAGGTGAGTTGATACCTACCAATTTTTGGTAAATTGTAACACCATAAACGGATTTGAGGGGGGGGGAATGTCTTTACCTCCAAGCGTTTGCCTTGTGGACTGCAATGCTTATGCTTGTTATCATTGGTGAATTGTATGACCATTTATTGTGTGGTGGTTTTTTTGTTTTTTAAACGGCCAAACACTCAATCCCTTCTCACTGCATCGTCTTATTCTTTAGATCTAGATCAGCAAGTATCTTCTTGATAAATCTTATCAAATTCCAAAGCTATTGTACTTTCTTATACAGACTCTTATTTTAGCTTTAAATTTGACCTATATTTTCCATCTTTAGGATACTTCTTTTCTATTAGCATATGCTATGACTAATCCTTTTACAGTCACCAAAGTGTTGTACCCTAAGAACTGGTTGTAACTTCCAACTGATTACATTTCCATTTTATGCTGTGAGTTCCAAACTCATTTTGTTCATCTGGTTTGAACAAAACCATTTCAAATCTCCCCAATTTCACTCTTTCAAAACCTTCAGGGCATCTGATCTTGGTTATGTATCCATTACCAATGGATACAAGGCATTTACATCTTCTTGTCAACACTGAAAGCACTCCTATCAATGTGCTGAAGAATCTCTTTTGACCATTACTTCTTGTTACCACATTCACATTAATCTCTTCAGAACTTTTAGATTCATCAAACTGTGGTTTGGTGCCAAGATTCTCAGTCTTCCATTCAATGATTGGATATTTCTTGTCAAGAATTTCATAATCTACTTCCTTGTCCTCATCTGGAGCTATTGTCAAGCACAATCTCAGCTCTTCATTCTCTTTCTCAGTGTCAGAAGGGTCATCTTTAGAAGTATCTTGTTTGAATCTTCTTTTATCTTGACTTATCTTTTTTATGTTACTGTTGCTTTCTCTTTCTTGTGTTCTCTTCTCCTTTATCCTCTTCCTTGACTTCAACTTTAGATTCCTGATTGATTTCTTCTTCTTTGGAGGAATCTTTCTTATTCATTCTTTTGATCAGTTTTTCATCAGCAACAGACCCAATAGCAATAAAATCTTCATCTGACCTCTTTAGCTTTTCATACATGGCTTGTATGTCTTCAAACTTTTTACTTTTCAACTCAGAGGTGGGGGTTTGGTTTGAAGTTACGACATGTTTTTAAGACTGGTACATATCTCGAAATCTTAATTGATTCTTGGTTGGAGGTCTGTTTCTTATGGCCTCTGATCTTTGTTGAGCAAGGAACTTTCTTTGAGCAGCAATTGTATCATGAAGGAACTTAGCTCTTTCTTCAATTGTGAACTGCTCTCTTTCTTGCTCTTGAAGCTTCTCTGCTAGAATTCTGTCTGCCTCAATTCTTGCTTTGATTTCATCAAAGTTTTTAATGAGAGCTTCATTTGTTGCTTCTTCTTCAGCCAATCTATTTTTCTCCTCTTCAGCTTCCCATTCTTCTTGAACTTTCCTGCCAACTCTTCATCATTTCAAGTTGCTTAAAATTTCTTTACAGCTTGAGGAATATCATTCATCTTCCTTTTAGATTCATCCTCCTCTTCAATCTTCTTCTTTCTTTGTCTTTAGGATCATCTTGGAAAGGTTTTTAAAGTGAGAATGTGGATTGTAGAAGTCAGGCCTTGGTCTTTTTCAATTTCTCTTCAACATCCTTCACTCTACACCTTTCTCTTTTTTCTTATAGAAGTAGCTTTGGCTATATTCATGTTGATGAGAAGTGTCGATATTGTTTCATCATCCCAAATATTCAAGATGAGGGTGTCAGGGTGGATGTTTGAGAAGCTTGGGAAGCTTTTCTTCCTTAGATTGAGGCTTCTAGTATCTACTCTTTGTTCATCAGTACTTTTAATTTTCTCTTCATACCTTTCTTTTGCTCTTCAGTAATTCAAAGATTTCTTCATTTCTCATTTTTTCTTTCGAACCTTCACTTGATCATCAGCACTTCAATTTGTTATCAGTACTAACTTTGGAACCGTAGTACTAAACTAATGGCTTGTCTAGTTACCTAACTTGTTTCAAAGTCCTGGTATAACTTTTTTAAGGCGATGGTACTAAACTTTCATCTTCAGTACTAAGTCTATCTTCATCCAACTCCTTGTCTTCATCTACCAATTCTTTTGTCCTCCCTTCACTTTGAGCATTGTCTGCTTCCATGTGATCAATGTTATCTTCAGGCATTACATCAAACATAGGATCTCTTTGAATTGTTGATTCCCCTTTTGCAATCTTCCTCCCTTGTTTGGATACATTCTTTTTGTGAATGCCTTGGACTTCTTTTGAGGAGCTCTTCTTGCGGTTCTTTTCTGCAATGAGGTGCTCTTCAATATTCTGATAATGTTGATGACAGGTTTGCTTTCTTTTTGAGCTTTTTGATCTTAGCCTTCAGAGTTTAATTTCCTTGGCTTGATCTAAAACCTGTTGACACAAAGAGATACAAAGATCATAGACATTTTGAAGAGTCATGTCATCCTCATTCCCTGAAAGGGATGCATCATTGGATGAATGATCTTCATGGTTCTCACCAGAAGGTTCTGGGATTGAATCAGGAATGGTAGGAGTGTGGTGAGGTTTTGGTGAAGGTTTGGGGAAGGGTCAGGTTGTTGCTCAAAAGGTACCTCACTAAGTTGAGTAGAAGTTTGAGTAGGCGGACTCATTGGGACTTCACTAGTGGAGAGCAGGTGGTGGAGGGGATGGTTGTGCTCAGATATTCTTTTGAGGGAAGCACCTCATCTTGAGTTGGTTGGACCACATAGTAACAAAACAAAGGTGTAACTTTGCTGAAAAATGTTCCCCTTCTTAATCCAAAAAGAAAAAAACTTTCCTAGGTTAAACTATTGATAGGAAAGTGATTAAAGGTACGATATATGAGCTTAATAGTCTCCTAAAATATAGAAATAAAACGATGATCACCATTACAACTTCATCTTAGTTCTAGATGTCTAAGCATGCAATTAAAAAATTAATTTGAAAAAATTCTTCTTTGATTAGTTGTTTGAAACAAATTACAACTGTGGCAATATTTGTAGGAAATTTTCTCCCAAGGGGTACTTTTTTTTGGACTTAAAACAATGCATAATTGTGTGAAATTAAATCCTCCTTGGGGTGAAAACAATGCTTTATTAAATGTTTATTAAAACAGTTAAATCTCTTCATATCCATAAGCGGTAATAGATTACAAGCTAGCTTGTGATTTGGTAATGTGTCCATTCCCATCAGATCATAAAAAAATCCGATCAGTTCGGATGGCTTGCCTCAGAGAATAGACACAACATTGCCAGCTACTTTGGCCAGTTATGTGCCTTACATTGTTGAATGTTTTGGATAGCAGACGTCCAAACCTGCTTCAACGAATGTGGTCAACAACAAAGGCCATACCAGTGCGTGCCTGACACCTATCACTTCTCTGAAGAAAAACAATGACTTCATGAAACTCAACATTCCCTTCAGTCTTTTCCAAGTATGCGATCATATTATGCTTAGGACAGGACTCAAGAGTGGCCATGTTGCTTAGAAGAGAGAGATCGTCGGTAAGAGAGATTAGGGTTTGTAATGAAGAATGTCAGTTGGAGAGATTGCTTAGAGATTGCTTGAGTAAGTGTGCGATTGAGATGGATTCTTATAGGTTTTGGTGACCTAATTTTAAAGAAAACGTTCCAATTTACACTTTGTACCCTTGGCGGTATTTTTCTTCAATCGAATCTTAAGCGGTATAAACTTTGCCCAGCGGTACTAACTTTGCATGGTCGGTACTAACTTTTTTTTTTCAAACTTAGAAGGAACAAAGTAAGTATCAGAAATGCTTCAGCACCATCAGTAACTCTTCTTAGTGACTCTCTTGATCTTCTTAAAGCCATCTAACCATGACTCACTATTCAGGTGTCTTATCTATCTTCCCCTCACCATCAACACATACTAACCAATTTTACCTGAAAATACTCTTTGGATGGTCTACATAATCTCATGTCTTCAAAATGCTTCACAAGAGAATTCTTACCCTGAATCCTAGCATGAACATCTTGAGCAATCTTCTTACTCTCGAAAGTGTACAGACCACTTGTTGGTACGGTTAGCTATGCTTGCATGATGGTGGTTGAATCTTGATGGGTAGTAAGGTAGAGCATAAAGTGTTTTAGAGGTTTCTTGGAACAAGTTTGATTTGCCATAGAGTGTTTTACCTCTTTCATCCACAGAAAACCCATTCAATTTGTCTCCCTTTAACCAACGTAGCTATGGATTTATCATCCCAATTGAAACAACCAAGAACTGAAATCGGCTAACATCAAATGCCTTGGTTAGTGATCAGCTACATTGTCATTAGTTTGGGGATCTTAATGCACCTGTATGAGTTTTTCTCATAAGCATCTCTAATAAAGTGGTGCCTAATAGCAATATGCTTTGTCTTCGAATGATATACTGGATTCTTCACAATGCAAATGGTGCTTTCATTATCAATGTAGATCTTTGTGTTCATGAAGTTGAACCCATAGTCTAAATTTGATTTTGAATCCATAAACTTGGCCACAGCAGCTCTTCAAGCTGCAACATATTAGTTTGTTGTTGATGTGGCCACAATGGTTTGCTTTTTGCATTGCCTAAGTTATGAGTTACTTCTGCCAAGAAATTGGACAAATCCTGTTGTGGAAATTTCCTGTCTAGATTTGCACCAGACATAATTTATCTGAGTAGGTATTCCAAGTCAAATGATGACTCTCTAGGATACCAAAGGCCCATTGTGGGGGGGGGGGGGGCGTTTACCCTTTAGGTACCAAAAAATTCATTTTGACAGAGCATTAAGTGAGAAGTTTTTGGAGTGTGACTGAACCTAGAACAGCACAGACTGCTAAACATAATGTCAGGCTAGAAGAGTCAATCATGTAAGGAGCCATCATTGACCTCTAGTAGATGGACCTCAACATCACTGGCTTCCTTATCTTTGACTAATGGCTTCTGAGTCTCAATTGGTGTAATGGCAGTCTTAATACTTGCAAAGTTAAACTTTTTCAGGATTTCAGCAACATACTTATCTGCTTGGGACTAATAAATATACCATCTCGATTCTGTTTGACTTGTAGGCTAAGGAAGAATGTGAGCTCGCTCCATTGAACTTCATCCTGAAATATTTCTTCATTAAAGCCTCAAGTGTCATCCACACCACGACTTCTTTATAGACCCAAAGAATGTATCTCACATAGACTTGACCTAATATGATATCTGTTTTGTCCATCCGTAAAGAAGAAGAGTTTTGTCAATGTCCATCTTCTGTATCCATTCTTCAACAAGAAGTGGATAAAGTAGGCATACCATGCTCTTGGAGGCTTGATGTAACCCATACCGAGCTTTAACCACTTTGTAGACTTTCTCAGATACTTAGAATCTATAGGAAAACTTGGTGGTTGAGACACATATACCTCTTCTCAATCTTCCCATAGAGAAAGCACTTTCAATCCATTGATAGAACATCTAAAGCCCATTTTAAGATGCAAAATGCTAAAAAGATCCTGATCGGCTTCAAGTCTAGCACAGGTGCAAAAAACTTTATCATGTTATTCCTTTCCTCTGCCTGTGTCCGCTGAGAACCAATTAGCTTTGGTTTCTACAAAACACTCTCTTATATCCTTCTTATTTCGATTTACCCACTTTTGTACGTTTAGCTTTTTCCCATACGGCAAATTACTATAATCAAACCTTTTGAATCTCAAACTGCAACAACTCTTACTTGCATAGATCAACCATCTTTCATCTTCAGAGCTTCTGAAATCTTCTTGGGATATGTTGAGATAGAAAACAAAGCATAGACAAACAATGATGAAAGTCTTTATGATTGGTTCTCCTTTGCTTTTGAACATAACTAACAAAAGCATGAGCTTCAGAACTTTTATTGACTTTGCTTCTTGTTTGTACTCTTGATGTTGGATCTCCTAGAATAAGTGTGGAAGGATGAGAGGGTTTAATTCTTGATGTGGGAATAGGACTAACATTCACAACAGTTTCCAAATTTGTGAGGTCAGCCACTTCACCCTATCATCAATAAGATGAATGTTGTAAGATACCATCTAGTAGTCTCCTTCATGAATATCCTCAAGGGGAGGTATTTCATTGTCATCTTCTTGGGAATTGGTTGTTTCAGAAAGAGATTGACCCTTATTTGCACTAGCAGTACTAACTGGCATGTGAACGGTATTAACAAAGTTAGTACCGCTAGCTTTAGCTGTTGTGTTAACAGTACTAAAAATGTTAGTACTGCTAGACTTAGCAGCTTGGCCGGCTGAGTTACCATGTTCTCAGTTTTCTTGTTTAGATTCTTCCTGAGAGCATAGCTTCCTACATTAGCGTTCCTTTTCTTGCTCTTTTGTAGTCTTGCAAGATCATCCAATAGACTTGTTCTGCAACTCTTGAACCCACTCTCTTATTATCTGTTTTTGGAGCAAATGGGTTTGTTGAAGAATAGGAATGCCATATTGGAAGTTCAAAGCAATCTTGATCAAGTTCATCTCCTTTTTCAGAATCACCTTCATTAACTTTATCTTTAGTACCTGAACTTTGGTTAGTGTCTTGTTAACTGATATGAAGGTTAGCTCTGATTCTGTGTAACTAACATAATGATAGTTCTAGTAAATCACTCAGTCAAATAATCAACGGTCAAAAAGCCAATTTGGTCCTTTTGCCTACAACATTGGGTTTGTTTCTCTAGAATTTTATGTCAGGTTTTCTTCACTCCTTTTGGTTACTAAATTGTACACCACTTTAAAAGCCCTGCTTTGTAGAGAATACCCAACCTAAAAATCTTCATCCGATTTTCCCAACTTGCCTAAGTGGTCTTGGTGTTCAAGATGGTCCCCCCCCCCCCCCCCAAATGCACCCAAAAGGTCTTATATAACTCTATAATTGGTGTTTGTACCCAGTTAAAATGTTCATAAGGGGTCTTATTTTGAGGCTTTGGTACTAATACCCTGTTTAGAACATGCAAGCAGCTACTAATGCTTAGCCCAAAAAAGTGTTAGGTAAAAATGAATCTGCAAGCATGGTCCTTGCAGCCTCAATAAGGGTCATGTTCTTTCTTTCAGCAACTCCATTTTGTTGTGGAGTTCTGGCATGCTGTATTCCTCTTGCATCCCCTTTTTAAAACTTCCAGAATTCAATAACATCTGTTTTTAAATTCTGTACCATTATCACATCTAATAATTTTAATCTTTGATAAGTGGTTCTCTAATTGTCTTATAATGTCCCTTAAAGGATTGCACTAGTTTCATCCTTCGTTCTCAAGAAAAATGTCCAATCTAAATCTGCTAAAATCATCAGTGATAACCAAACAATAGGTCTATGGGTTTATGCTTCTCACAGCAATGTAGGTCCAACAAGGTTTTTTTTTTTTTGTTTTCCATATGATAGGTTGTAGGGATTGTGGCTAATAGAGTAAACTAACTTGGCCTTACTTGAAGCTTTGTGGTTTCTTTCCTTTTTGAAAGCAACACAAGTGTGGTCATTTGAAAAAGCTTTGTAGGTACGCCTCTTACAGTTTCCTTTCACATGTCTGTTTAGGTTTTTGAAATTTTCATGACCAACCTCCTATGCCATAAGTTAGATTCATCAGTTGTAGCTTTGTATTAAACAAGCCATCCTCCTAAAGGAACAATATTCATAAATTGAAAATCGTAATATTGTTTGTCTGGGACTTCTTTAAGTAATATTTGATTTTTCATAGGGTAACTTTAAATCAGGAGACAAAACTCAAGACATTCAGAGTCTGTCAGTCAGTAAAGAACCTTGTTCTTTTGCTCCACATTTGTGACTCCAGAAAGAAAAGAGATTGAAAGGTTGAAGTTCTTTCACAAAGCTTATCATCTCCAAAATCTAACGTTACGTTTTTTTTTTAAAAAAAAAAAAATTTTCCCTTACCAGTAATATCAGCCTTTACTACTCCAAAGGCAACAGGGCCACATTGAAGTTTGAAAGTCAGCCAGGTAGCTTGTTCCCCTGTCATGTGCCTGGAACATCTCTATCAATAATTCCTGTATTTTGAGATTTCTATTTGGATTATCCTGCACATTTAAAAGAAAGTGAATTAGACTCTCTTTGGACCACGCATGTTGGGGGGCTGGAGTCAGCTAGTGGATTTGTGTAAGTTGAACTTAATTTCTAAGGCTTAGATCCACCATTGTATTTGGAGAGAATATTATTGTTGTATCCTGTGTTCTTCTTTACAATCTGTTGAGGACCTTAACAGTCAGTATCCCATTTTTTCCCCAACAGTACTAACTTCTTTTCACCTTAACTGTCTAAACCTTTTGGTTTGATAAATTTGTTTTTTTATTCTGTTGTTTCTTTGAAATGGCTTGTTGATGGTGATTGAGTTTAGGGAAAACATTTATTGGTCTAACGCCATTCACAAAGGGCTTAAGGTGTTTAATTTCAATGCAGTGCTGGTTTATTGACTGTATGTTTATTAACTTTTTGTCTAGCAGTACTAATCTTTTAGTCTGTAGTTTTAGGCGAGTATTAATGGGATACAATTCCAGTTCTTGATTGTATTGATAAAGTTAACAAATTGATTTTGTATGATTTACCCTTTGACCATTGTTCATGGTTGTTTTTTTTCCTCATCCTTTTCCATTACCCTTAGGACTATTTTGTTTGTTCAGTCATACTTGTTTCGCAGTTTAACATGATAATCACATCTCTTATTTAAATTGACTAAAACTACACACGACAATGCTCTTTCATTAGATCATTTCCCAACTCTCTTGTTGTTAACCTTAGGTTTTTGAATATTTGTAGACTGATCTCTTATCATTTTCCTAGGTGTTTTCACTTGCTTGAATTGCAAATCGGTGTATCTTTTCTGTTAGTTTGCACAGTCCCATTTCCTCAATCACTATCTGATTCACTAAACCACAATTGATAGGAGCATCAGACCAAACCATTAGTTGAAAACCCTCTACATTTGTTCATTGACACCTGGTTAGACATAATTCAGAAGGTTCTGTAGTAATGTTTTAAGTCACATGTATCAAGTTCAGTTGTGTTGGGATTCAGGTTAACTTGATTCAAGGTTCATTAGATGAGTCTTTTCTGGACCATATGTATATTGTGATCATCTATTCATATCAGGTTCAGAGGGCAAATAATCCCTGTCATGGGTGCAGGTACTGCTTGCATTTACCGCTATTTTCGCAATACCTTATATGCAACGGTAGATTTCAAAAATCACTTTCATACTGCATCTAATAGTTACTCTCTGGAAAAAAACTTCATTTTCATAACTCAAATTCCCACTATATCTATAATCACCTTACCCTACCCACATTTATCCGCTGGACCACTCATAGAATAATTTATAATTTTACCAAGATTTTTTGAAGAATGATTCCATTTGTTTACATTTAAATCATCTTTTTCTTTTTGAGCTTTAGCCAACAATGTCTTATGGTATGTTAGAACATCTGTTTTATCATCTAAATCTATTTTCATAAATTTGATCTTTTGTTCATACCAAAGTTGACCTTGTTGATGGGCAACTAATTGTGCTTCTACTTTCTTAAGACCTTGAGTATAAGCCTTTATCTCTATACTAGCATCACTAAGTTGCTCTCTCTGAGCATCATATAGTCTTTTAATGTTAGGCTCGATATTTACACTATTTGACAGAAAAGTACCTAAGTGTTGATCCTGAGCTGGTGTAGCCATGAAAGCAAAATTGGTTCATATCTTCTGTATGAGCTATCCAATCAACACATTCTCATCACTGGCACTCACTGCTTACGACTTTCTTTCTTTTCAGTTCTTTTTTCATCTTTATTTCCAGGATACATCCATTCCCTCTTCTGTTAATCTTCCTTTGTTCTCACTCTCTTGCAAAATGCCCTGGTTTTGTGGAAGTTGTAGCATTCCACTTTGGTTGTATCAAACAACAGTTCTTTAGCCTCAAACTGTAGCATTCTACCATCTTTCTTGTAGAACTTTGATTTCATGGAGATCATTGCCAGATTTGCCAATTTTAAATCCATTTCTTCAAAAAAGGGGCATATTCATCAACCTGGTCTAGAGTCTTCATTGATCCAGTTTGAGGACAATAGTTTGACTTGCAGCAAGGAATATGTGATGTTGATGTTATGTTCATGCTTTGAACAATGACCCGAATAACTGTAGTGTTGGGAAACACATATAAAACAGTACTAACGTCATTAGTTTACTGTTGGTGTTTCAGAGAAGAAAACAATGTACATTTTGCAATGTTGGAAGATGATGCCAGTAGGCCTTTTACATCATTTTCAAAGACTCTAAGATTGTTATCAAGTCATCAAACTGAGACTGACCATTCTGGTTTGTTCCTACATAATTACGGACAACTTGTAGAACAAAAAGCAGGGGGAGGTAGCGATCTTAGAAAGGACATTTTTGATTTGCATCTTCAGTGCTACACCTGCTTCATGAACTCTTTAGTGAACTGAGAAGACTTTGGCATCTCTCCTAGCCTTTGTGAATCCATCTGTGTTGGATACACTGGAATCTATCAAACTGTTGCTTCAAGATGTACTTCTGCATCTTTTTTGGATTCATCATTTCCACCAAATTTTGACTTGATAGCATTCACATCTTTTTTGCTCAGACATCTTAGGGAATTTAGCTAGAGGCTCTTTTGGTATGGCCATTAGCAAAGGTGGTCCTCGCTTTCTTTTCTTTCTTGGCCTGTCTACTTCTTCTCATGTTTTGGAGGCCAAACTTTTTAATTTGTCCTGAGTGACTCAGTTTGACTGAACAAGGACAATTTCCATTTTGGATATCCTCTCAAATTGGAATGTACCTGTATGAGCCCGATAGTGTTCTATCTTCATAGTCCCATAAATCATATTCTTCTTTTCCGCTCGTTCGATCGCTGAGGTTTTCCGCTCGTTCGATCGTTGAGGTTTTCCGCTCGTTCGATCGTTGAGGTTTTCCGCTCGTTCGATCGTTGAGGTTTTCCGCTCGTTCGATCGTTGATGTTTTCCGCTCGTTCGATCGTCTAGTTCGAGTCCGCTTGTTCGATCAGCTAGTTCGATCCCGCTCGTTCGATCCAAACTTTTGTCGCTCGTTCGATCGTACACGATTTCCACTCGTTCGATCGGTACAACTTTTTCGCTCGTTCGGTTGATACGATGTTGCACTCGTTCGATCCAAGCGTTTTGGCAACACCCAAAATGAGCCACGAATTAAAAATGCTTACCGAATGCCACAAAGAACCCAACGAAACTGCCGAATCCGTATAAGCTTATCACAACTAAAAAAAACCACGAAATCCACCCGAGGCGATTGATACCAATTGTAGGAACCCGTTTAATACTTCCACTTCATAACCCGAACCACGAAAACAAGAAAAGAGAAGAGAGAGAGAGACGAAATAGAGAGGGTTTTGTTTGGGATTAAACCCGAAACATATACAATATTAGATTATCTATCGAGCCCGATTCCCGATATTTTCCTGTTACAACATTAACTAATTAAAGACCGAAGCTCCATCGTAGAGTGACCGAGCTTCCTTGTTCGACTCAATAAATTGAGGCTAACACTATTTTCAAATTCCGTTCCTACAAAGAAATTGTTCTTGATACTAGAAGCACCAACATTCTTTCGTTATATCCTATCCCCTTCTCTTCTAGCATTTTCTTGGTCATCACCTACATTAGTTTTAAATAAATCAAAATCTAAAACCTCCATATCATCTTTAATGACAATCATGTGAGGTTGAATTGGTTCAATACTGTCAACCTCACCATAGGCATCAACTTCACACCTAAAACCAATCATGTCCACTTCTACTTCATCTACTATGTGTACCTTATCAAGAATATCCTCAGCCTTACCATTTTTATCCTTAGCCTCACTATCATTATCATTACTCTCCTCATCCCCGTTCTCAAACTCATCCTTATTATTATATTCCATATAATCTCCTAAACCACTAGACAGCCTAACATGACATGTATCTAAATCAACTATATCTAAATTTAGATCCAACCCCTTGATTTCAACTGTATTCATCAAAGGTGGTCATTATTAGTGTATATTGTGGTATGCGTATGCCCAACATAAACATACATAATCTTATGCTTAAGAACATAATTTAGTGTAACACCTCCAAAATCACAACACAGCGGAATACCACTTGGGGTGCTACTTCATAGCATAAAGTACAAGTTAATAAAAATGACTTTAAGTGAGACGTTTTGAAAAGTTAACAATTCAATAATTTTTATAAATATCATAGTTACAATAGGTTCCATTTGCAATGCAATAAAAAACATTTTTTTAAAACGTTTGTCGAATGGTATTCAAATTATTAAGCCTTCAAAAATATATCCGCGCGACTCGAATGCTCCAAATAATGTTGGTGAATTCATATGTTTAAGTAAAAGCGGTATTGAAATAGTTCAATTAATATTTCAGTAAGAAAAGTAGTGTTACAACATTTCAAAGTATTATTTCCAAAATCCAAGTAGTGATTCAATAAATCAAGTAATGTTCAGTAGTGGACCACAAAATTGAAGTAATGAGGCGACAATAAAACAAATTCATATGTCGAAACAACTATTATTGCACTAAGCTAAAGACACCGAACATTAACATATGTTGTGAGGGGGTGTTGGTGTTGATAGACATCCAAGTGTTTTTCTTTGAGAGTTGGTGCGGCCAAACACCCAAGTGTTTTTCTCCGAGAATTGGTGCGGCCAAACACTCAAGTGTTTTTATCTCTTAGAGTTGATGTTGCCAAACACCCAAGTATTATTTAAAATGTAATTGCGTTCAAAATGTAAAACATGCATGTAATCTCCTTTAATGAGTTCATAAGTAACAACCATGTATTACACATGTATTGGAAGTCATGTAGTAAGCAAGTAAAAGCTTTAGTAAAAATATTCATGTAACACTTGAGTAGTAGAAATCAATAAGTTTACTTAGTAAGACGAGCATGTATTCTCACCCCGAAAACAGTTTATGAAAACCATTAAAAGAGAAAAGGTGGGGCTATGAACTCACCGAGAAGCAATGAAGTAGCAAGTAGTGAATTTAGATTGATAAACGCAGAAATAAACCAAGAGCGTTGAAACGTCAAGTATGCCTAAGTATCACCTAAAAATAAAGGCGACTTAGTACGGTAAACCACAACTTACACAATGACAATACACAAAAGATACAAGAGAATCATATGGCATTTCCTACCCATTTAACCAAGTGAGATTTGTCCAAACATCCCTTTAGGACCTGAACTAATCTACCTTCAAGTATAAACCCACTTATACTACTTATTTACACATTTTATAATATCCGTTATACTCGTTAAACCGTTTAAAGCAATTCGACACTATACAATTCTGCACTTACACCGACTTAATGGACTTGTATCTTAAAATCCGTAATAGGTATAAACGAACGGTTTTTGCCTCAATCAAGCTTAATGGATCTAGTTTACTGATGTTATTAGCCAAACACTCCAATGTATCCAGAACCTAAGTGGAATGACCAATTTACCCTCATGTGCTAAATCTGATTATTTAAAACGTTTTCTAGTTCCACCGTTTTTAGCATAATTCTCATTTTACAACTTCGTTTGACCCGAAACAAAAACCTATGTCTAAGTTTATCTAATTCCTATAGGTTTGGCTTGAAAAATGAGGTACTTAGTATGAAAACATCTGGACATAAATTTATTTGAAAATCTGGATACAATTTCTAGTTAGTTTTGCTATTTTGGTCGTAACTCATTCATCTGGAATGGTTAAGGCTCTACCCAAAGAACCACATGGTCCTCATATGTTTTAACCTTCCCCCATATAAAAATCCAGTAGCCTCCAAGTCAAATAAAATTTGTTACAAGCCTAACTATTTGCATTACAAATTATGGGTACACACTAAGTTTGTTTTCATGGTTTTGGTCGTATCTTAACTATCCGGAAGAGTTGACGTTCCATCCAACTCACCACTAGGACTTGAGATATTAACCTATTCATTAATGTGAATAACCAATAGGCTTTAAGCCAAAAATTTATCATTAAAACACAAAGTATCTGTAGGTCACCCATTTGGACTAGTTTAACTAATTTGGGCGTAACTTGGTCATCTGGATGAGTTACCGCTCCATCCAAGGCACCACATACACCTTGTATGTTGCTCTACCCAAACAAGTCATAAAATTATAGGCCTTGAGCCAAAAAGTATTCGACATCACACCAATAACCTGTTGTCCTAAAATACCACTTGAACCACTTTCAAAAATTCAATCAAATCAAGTTTCCAAACACCCTAACCTAAGTCTAATGCCACACCATTCATCATAAATCATTCATGAACATTACAAATCATAAATCTCAGAAAATTCATCACTAAAAATTAAGAGAAAATGAGATTCAAATGCATGCAAAATAGAAATTAATCAATACAATATGTAAAGAAAACACTTACAAACAATGGGGAAAGAAACAAAAGAAGAACAAACACAAACCCTCTTGCTCTTCCCCATTTGCCGAAACCAAAACCACACCCTTTTATCAAAACCCTAACTTCTAATCAATCAAAACCTTGTAGAAACACTTGCAATTGAACCCTTATAGCACCAATTGAACACAAAATCAATGAAATCCTTCAAAATCAAAAAAAATCAAGAACTTGAGAATCATTATGCATGGTGGTTTAAAGGTTAAGAAGAATGATGTGGATTAATGTAGGGATGATTTGGGATTAATAGGATGTGTTTATCAAAAATTTTGGTGATGGTTTGTGGTGGTTTTGGCAAGGCTGTCAAGATCGCGATCCCACCTGAGATCGTTTTTGTCTTTGCAAGATCGAGATCGTAAGATCCTACCAATTTATCATGTTCTGTAACCAACGGATAAACGAGTCAAACTATTTTTATTTCTACTCATCATCAAAGACAAATTTATATAATATCCTCTTGAAAATGTCAAAGTTCAAATTTAAAATAACAAAGTAAAAGTAAAACACAAAAAAGTCAAGTTTCAATCGTCACATTCACGATTTAGCGGAATAAAATTACATAACATGCGTAATAAACGTCTCAAAACAAAGTACATCACTAGTATAACTACAATTAAGCTATCTAAATTAAAACTATGAGAAGGTAAAAGAAAAAACAACAATTACCTGTAAGAAACTTTTTGCTTCAGGTAACTAGAACATGAGAAGAAGAACCCTAATTTGTTTCATGTAATTTCAATTTGGAGAAAGTAGATAATTATGTTTATTGATTAGAAAATCTAGAAATGAAACGTCAATACTTATTACTGAGAACGGCGGACTCGTATTGTTCTTTTTCGGGCCTAAAAATAGTAATGGGATAGTAAGTATGTAAGTCGGTAAGTTAGTAACTTGGTAAAAAAAGTAAGAATATTTTTTTTGTAAACTCGTATCGACACGCGATCTTACGATCCTACGTGCGAGTTTACGATCCTACTTACGATCCTACCTCTAATGCGATCCTACACCGATCCTACACGATTTTATCAGGTGGGCACGTAAGATCGTACGATCTTACGTGTAAACTCGCGAGTTTGACAGCCTTGAATGAAACCATCATCTTATAGAAAAGTCCCAAGGGCGCAATGGTAGTGTGTGTGTGTTGTGAAGGAGAGGTCACAGTTCGACCTGTGACTTTCTTTTTTTTATAAGAACATTTTATATCATTTGAAAAAGCTAATAAAAAAAGCAAAGATAAAAACTTAATGAAGAGCTTTTATGAACAAATCTAAAAAATAACTAGAAAAACAACTTACAAGTTACATTTTATGCTTTAAAACTGATAAGCTTAAACATTAAAAGTGATTGGTATTCAATTGACTAAAAAGCAAAAAGAGAACTTAATAAGCTAAAACAGATTAATATCTAAACCTAATAAGCACTAGAAATTAGGAGATAAGCAAATGCAAATAAAGCTGAAAAAACACACCAAAAGAGCACATAAGACTTTGGATAAAGACTTTCAACATATAACTAAATGTTTGAATTTTTATGTGAAACGTTCATAAGCAAATGGATGACACTAATAAGCTTACAAACAGATTCCTGCTATTAGAATTAATAAGCTAAATTAAACTAAAAGAAACCAAACTTAATAAGCTAAAAGTCCTAAAGAAAATATTTGAGACAGAGGACAAAAAGACAGAATTCAAGGCTCAATTACCTACTTTTTAAGATAACACTATGAACTAATAAGCAATGAGGACAAGCTAAAAACTGAAAACAGATTTAGTCTAAGTCTCAAATTACACAATTAAGCTGGAAATTAAGCAAATTACCTAAGGAAAATAAGCTAGAAAGACAGCTGAAGTTGACAGACTAAACTAATATTTTTGGTATTTTGAGCTTAAAGGATTCTTTTGTAGCTTAAATTCTAAGACTTAAAAAACAAGCTTGACATTCTAAAAATTTGAAACAGATTGACCTTACTCTATAATAAGCTAAACATAAGCAAAATAACTCAAAGAAAAGCCAAGGTGTGACCACAACTGAACTTAAGACTCTTTTAAACACAACCAACTACTACCTCTTGACTGATTTTTGAATAAAGGACTCAAAAGGCTAATCCAAAGACCATAAACTTAAAACATATGTAGAATGATGCATATAAAACTTATTTAGCTTACAAAAACCACATCTCAAGTAGGACTTTTAAGTAATCATCAAATAAGCAGTTTTGAAAAACAAATAGACTAGCAAACTTTAAACCTTGATAAAACAAACTTGAAATTTTAACAAAACTCATTTTAAACTTTTAAAAAACTAACATTTAGACTAATTCAGAGCTAATGAGAAATGATTTGAGAACCAAAGACAGTTTATACCCCCATTTGACCCATTTTACAATCTTGGCCTAAACACCCCTTTAAGAAACTTGAATTACCATATTTTAAAATTGAACCAGATCTAATAAAGCTTTATTAAAGAAAATCATATGAAGGTCCTCTGAACTTGAAAGACAAATAAGCAAAAACCTAGTGAAAATTAAGGCACTTTCATCAAAAAGCTACACTAATAAGCTAGCTGAAACTCAAATTAGACAGATCCTATGCAAAATAAACTAAACTGAATATAATGCTAAAAACTAAACATGGTAAGCCATATTAGGATGAAATAAGCACAAATAAGCAACAGAAATAAGCAGATAAGCAGTTATAAGCTAAACAAGAAATAAGCTAAAAAGAGAAAAATGAAAGATACCATGAACTTAGCTCAAACAAGGATCACAAAGCTCAAATTATGCTTATCTACAACTCTAACTTGTTAGGGAACAAGCGGTAGTTGTCCATACTCTCCATCCATCTGGCTTATCAATCAAACATAAGCTAAGGTAATTTTGAGATATTTTGAGTTGGATGCTTATTTCATTTTAATGCTGTTAGGTACGCCAAACGTTAATAAGTCAATTTATTAAGCTTATTTTTTCAAAGCTTAAACCATATTTGCATTTAAGTAAAGATAGAATTTAAGGTGAAATTTAAATGAAACTGACTTTTATTAATATAAAAGAGGATTACAATCTGCTTGAAAAGAGAAATTACATTAAAAAGAAAACAATAAGCTAAAATTACATAATAAGCTACTAAAAACTATTTTAAGCTAAAATCCTACACACCCTTTCTGTGTGAACAAGGCCTCTAATTATAGAGGGAAGAGGAACCTTCAGAGGCCAATAAAAAAACTAAAGTGAGAGGAAAGGGAGCGCACCCCATCATCCCTGACTCGATAGGCCCTTCAATCATAACCGCCTTCAATCCATTCCTTTTTGAGCCGTTGGATCAAGTACACATCTCAATAACCATGGTAATTGGCGTGGTGCTTGGCCAGGGTGGCTATTGGGGTGTCGAGATATTGTCAAGAGTTGTACTATCTAAAAGCTATTGAGAGCTGTGTGTGGTAGTGATTGATTTTACTCACCTACGTGCGATGTACTGTGTAAGTTTGGGAAAGTAAAAGAGGGTGAAGAACAATAAAATTGGACCTCGGCATTATAAGTGTTTATAAGGTTTGACTTGGGCTTTTATTAGGAGTTGGGCCAGAACTTGGATAAAGGATTATATATTTGGACTTTTATATTAGGCTTATAAATTAGGCTTATATTTTATGGATTTCAAGTTATAATGGGCTGACCTGGCCCAATAAAATAGGTACGGGTTGGCCCATTAAAATTGAATATGCCTTCGGCTTCGTTTTCTTATGCTCTTTCCATTCCCGTGCTCGGTTTTTTCCGTTTTGCTTTGTTTTTGTCCTTTTTGTGACATATCCATACCTGCATGACATAATTCACGAAATACACATATACAATGCATTTTTATGTATTTTTGGTCATTATTGGTCTTTTTAGCTCGTTTTAATAGGTAAAAGGTATGTGTATTTAAGCACATACCATCATCCTAAGAGCTAAGTGTTTTAGTCTTAATTTGAATTGGCCACAGTTTAAAACGATTGAATTTGATTTTAATAGAATTAAAGTAAATAAAACGCGGAATTTAAATACGAGAATTAATTAGGGAGAAAATCGTACTAGCCTAGTTATTCTTTTGCAATAGTTAAGATAATGTTTCCTAGTGCAATGTCTACTTATCACTTTATGGTGGTTCTAATATCGATAGGTTCAATTGAACATTAAAACCTGTCCTATGTATCCTAAGATCTCATGTCCTGTTGGACACGAAGGGTGAGTATCTAGTCTATAGTGATTAACCCTCAACTATCC
>BQNB010044500.1:0-34303 GCA_026074375.1 Tanacetum coccineum
TGTATTTTTGGTACGTTTTGGGTCATTTAAGTCCGATTTTAATGGTGAAAGGTATGTGTAATTAAACGCATACCAATGTTCCTTGCCCGTTGAAAGTATGTGATTGGGTAGGCCTCACATGTGGTTGGTGACAGTGACGGACGCCTATGGTAATAAACAAATGAATTGATATTAGATGTTAGTTGTTAGTAAACAGATGGGGTGCATGAATACAATACTTATGTCATTCAGCGGATGTTTCAGATCTAGGACACAGGATCTGTCTGCAGGCTCTTTCTGTAATGAACATTGCGGCTCAGGTTGTGGTTGTTGTGGGTGATCACAATTCGTTGGTTGTTGCAATCAAGTCGTTTGTTTTTTTGGCAGTAAACATTTGGTGTTATGGTGACTGCATTATCGGATATAATCAACTGTATTAGAGACAATCAGTACAAATAAATGCATTTAGATAATGAAGCTATAGAAAATACATACGTGTGTTGCTTGTGAAATTAGAATAGATAGCTGGAAAAAGGAAAAAAGTTATTAAAGATAGGTATTGAGCAGAAATAACATGACTAAGCGAACATCCAGTCACATTTTAAACATGACTATGCTTTGAATTTTTTACTCTTGCAGAATCAGAATAGGTAGACGCAAAAGGGAAAAAAAGTTATTAAACATAGATATTAAGCAGGAATAAAGTGAGTAAGAAAACATCCACTCACGTTTTGATATGCTGATGTGGTCCCCATATATCCTTGTAGTCACGCATGCGATGGCAAAATTTATTTGAGTGCGTTTTGACCAAATTTATTGTGTGAGGGTTATAAAAGTGCACATCAACTTAAGTGAGAGTTACTTGGTAATACTTAAAACTCATATAGTAATCTTTATTTCACCTTGTAAGCTACTAAAAATCACTTATCTGAAATTTCAGTGGTAGCCTCAAAGACATCATCAGTTGCTTCAAACATCAACAATAAAGCACTAAGTTAAGCCTCTTCACCAAAGTATTCACAAACACGGTAAAACCCCTCGATGAGAACACACTTTCAAGCCTAACATCCCCTTCAACTGTAGTATGTAGCATCTACAAAAAAGTGTGAAAACAGAAGATTTCAAATAGTAAGTTTAACCCATTTACCAGTGTCAAATCCAAAATTATTCACTATTTTTTAAGCTACTGTTGTAGCAGGTACTGATTTAAAATGAAAGACTAGTTAATAAATAGGACTAAAGTACACTGTTTTTAATAGCGTGGTGTTTTATTTTATTCTTAAGAACTTCCGGAACTTATACCTAATGTTGCAAAATAGTGTCAAATCCCACCGCCTGGCGTTCCAACCGTGTCGTCTATAACAACCTGCAATTTTCATGAATGTAAATATCCATTTATTAAGTTAGATGCAATTTACTATCTATCTATTATATCTGAACCATCTTTTTCAGGGAAAATTTTCGCTTCATTACTTGCATAACTAAAGTTAACGAGCTCACGCAACCTATCTATGTCAATCCTATCTACATATATGTCAAGCAAACATCATAACATATCAAGTCAATATATTAATATCATTATTACAAAGTATATTACTCATATAATGTACCATTCATAACGTTATATCAAAACAGGCTTTAAACTGTTATCGTATACCTCTAAACCCTAATTCTGGGTAATGTACACATCTAAAGTGAATGCACAATCTACTAAAACACAAGTAAAAGTTATATAACATCTTATTTGAAATATACTTTCCCTCCAAAATAAGGTACAAGTCCTTTAAAGCTTAATGTACAAGTCATTAATGCACGATATCCAAAATAGCCGTTTTACCTCCGTTTTCCTAAAGAATTCTGTACAATCTATTAAGTACAAGTTTCAAGCAATCAATGCACTACATTTACACTCCATATTCCTTCTCATTTCATAAAATTACATGAAATCAAACCAAGAAACCCTAAACCGAGCTAGTTTCTAAACTATGACCCATTTCTTCGTTTTTACCCATTATTAACCTAAACCACTAATCAAATTAAGTTATAAACACTTAATTACAACATTAAATATCATAATCCATCATCATTACTCCATTATACACGAAATTTGAACCAAAAACCCTAACCCGAGCAAGTTTGAACCCTATACTCATTTTCCCTCCTTTTTACCCATTTTAAAGTTCCATATTGCAAACAAGCACCTCAATGACTAAGCACTTTCATCCCTAAGAAGCTTACAAGCATCTCAAGTATATATCTTAGCCACCAAGTTGGCCACATGGCCTCTCTTTTTCTCTTTTTAAGCCGTGGCACACAAACACCCCTTATAAGCCTTCCAACACCTCCATGCTACTTTCTAGCCTTGATAACTCATCCTCTAGCCTCTCCTCATCATCCTCTAGCTGTTCCACATGTCCAAGAATCAAGCATAAGCATCCCTTGGCCTCCAAGACTCCATTCGTGTATAAATAGGGGCATAAACCCCTCATTCTAACTCATCCCCCACTTCCTCCTCTATAACCCATAATAGCAGCAATCCTTTGCTCAAAGAAGTTCCTAAGAGGTCCTAAGAAGTCTCAAGAACAGAAGTGAAGCAAAAGAAATCAAGAAAAGAAGCCCGGGAGTCGTTATTCTAGGCGTACGAAGCTAAAAGTCCTGATTTCAACCCATTTTCAAGCTATAAGCTCAAACCTAGGTTATAAAGGTTCCACTTCTGCTCCTATACCCTTATTATGTTCATATTATCATGCATAAACTCTTGTTAAAGTTTTATAACTCAATTCATGCTCATTTTCCATTTTGATCCAAAACCGTACACCCGAAACCCTAATTTCATGTTTTTCTTAAATCTATGAGCTAATATGATAAAATGTTGTTATAATCTATCCTAACATGCTTAACTAATGTTATTATAACCACTTTATCAAGTATTTAAGGAATTTGAATTAAAAACCTATGCGTTTTCATTATAAAACTCTAATTCGACCCGTTTTGATTTCTAGCTTAACGAATCGTTAATCTGAACTTTCGTTATGTTAAATCTTCATATTTTAGCTTATATTAATAAGCTATAACCTGCAAATATCATTTAAAACTTAAAATAAGCTTGCGTGGCATTTGGACTTGTTTTGCAAAATTATTTCATGCAAGGGGTATATATCGTAACTTTCTGAAACTTATAACTAAAAGGACTAAAAGTGTCATTTTATCAAAGTTATAACTATAGGGGTCTATTATGTCACTTTTCAAAGTACAAGGTTTACTTGGTATATCTTTAAAACTTGAAGGACCAAAGTCGTAAAAATGCAAACTCCAAGGGCCTAATTGCAATTTTCTAAACCCCAGGGTCTAAAATGTAACATTTTGAAAAAGTATAAAATCACATTTAAAACATTACCAGACATAACTTTAATTAACGCTTCTCGTGCTTAACTTTTCCAGATATTGAATAAAACACTTAAAACCGATGATATCGTATCACAATACTAGGGAGCTTCATATTAAGAGGTTTCATCTTGGTATTACGTTCTGACTGAGTTGTTGGGTTTACGATTTAAAGTGCCCTAGCTCCTCAAACGTTTACTGAATGACTTCTGAATTATGATGGCCCGAACGGTGATATAATAATTCCAAACTCTTCAATCAAACTCATAACTCTTAAAACTAAAGTTCTAGAGTACAATCTTCCTAAGACTCAACATATTTACTCAGGTTGCGTGACGTGGCTGTTTACTATCATTTTACTATATCAACCATCCCCGGTTAAGATTGTGATAAGGTCGTCAGCTTTCATTTCAGAATAATTATTACATCTACCTATCAGGTGAGATTCATAACCTCGCCTTTACTTATTTACATGTTTTATAAACCCGCGAGGGGGATACATGCTTGTTACAAACTCTTTTACATACTCATTTATCTTATAACAATGTGATTACTTTTCAAAGACTTAATGAATTCATAACCCCACATTTCAATCTTTTGAATACTTTATAAACCTGTGATACCTGATATAAACCATGAATGCAAGTGTTTTTCCAACTGTATGCTATCCAGATATATTATTGCCTAAGTAGCTTCCAGTGCCATTATTTCCATATCATGAATCATTAATTACTTGCATTGCGAGTGAACGCGAATATTGTGAATAGATCTATTGGGGGTGACGGCTCCCGTTGGTATACCCATTCATCGGGTAGCCAAACGCACTATATTTGTCCTAATAGGTAACCTTGGCAAGTTACCTTAGCTGTCCCTAACCAATATCACTACGGTGATCTTCCCTGTTAATGTATTGATGTCATGAGCTTAGATGCAATAATAATGTTACCCTGATTTTCCATGATAATTGTATTCGTTGCAATTATTACCATTATAATAACTTGCATTCAACCATATAATATTCAACTGTTCTCCATGATAATACTGTTTTCCATACTGTTTTCCATGATAATTGTGCTTATGCAATTATTATTACGCTATAACTTGTATTCAACTATTACATTTCAAACCTATGAATTTCACTCAACCTTTGTGTTGACCCTTTTTATGCATGTTTATCTCAGGTATTTGAGCAACTTATGGCATGGAGTGACATAGACTTGAAGATGGCTAAAACTTGTTATCATTCACATTATATGTTTCTAGATTTTGGGACCTGCCTTTGTAAAACTCTGATTTTAAATAAATGATAACGTATCTTTTAAAAACGTCTCTTTTGAGTCATTTTCTATGATTGTGTTTGTGATTCATGAAGTAATACCCCAGATTAGCTTCCGCTGCTATATTATTAAAATGGGGGTGTTACAATTATGAAGGACCTCCAGTATTTGATGATGATCAATATGAAAAAGAGATTGTGAGTGGAGATGTTGAGAACGGATTTGTTGACAATTATCTAAATTTTCAAGAGGATGGAAATAATTTGTCATTTTTAGGTGTTGTTTTGCGTGTAGAAGAAGAATCGATGCCAGTTTATGATACCGATATTAAGGAAGTATTTGTCGGGAAAGGAGGATTTTGTGGGGGAAGAAGACAACATCGAAGACGTTGTAGTTATGGCTAATGATCTTTGTTCTTCAATGATCCAAACTACTTTAAATGTTGATTTTGAGGAAGACATCAATACAAAATCACATGAGTTGATGTCGTTTGGAAAAAGTATTATTATCAAGGTTAGCCAAAGTTCGTTCAAAATTTTGATTTGTAAACAATATCAAGAATGGTCTTTGAAAGATGCACCCATGGTCGATAAGTTCGGTTTTAAGGCGATCAAGGTTCGAGGTCGAGTCATTATAAAGAAAGGGAATTTGATGCAGGGGATACAAATTTGGATACAACGAGTACACGGGATGAGTAAGGCAAACTCGAGGACGAGTTTTTTTAAGTGGGGGAGAATGATGCGGTTTCAACTTCTAGTCAAAGTCGAAACACATAGTCAAAGTCAAGGCATTGACTTTCTTTAATTTTATTTAAGTTAGACAATAAATTATGATTAGGAAAGTATTTTATTTTTAATCAGTTATAAATTTAGGGAAAAGGAAAGGTCTAATCAATCATAAATAGTGATTAGGAAAGTATTTAAATTCTAATCAGTTATAAATTTAGGGAAAAGGAAAGGTCTCTAGTTTTCCTATAAATATGATGTTTTTTCTTTGTACTGGGATATCTTTGAGTTTTGATAATAAAAGCTTTTGCTTTTCTCTATTCTTGGTTGTGCTATGATTCTCTTAATAATTGGTATTCGTTTGAATCAACGATTGTTGGAATTTGCCTGATTATCGATATTCTTTTGAATCAACGATAGTCGAAAGATTGTTTCTGGTATTCATTGGAATCAACAGATTTAATTTGTGTTATTTCATTATTTTCACTACATCAGGTTGCCAAGAATCACTAATTAGCCTAGAGGTTGCTCTTTTGACTAACTAACACACACTTACACACAAATAGCCAATTAACTTATCCATGCTTAGGTTGCTAAGTCACGTCTCTTAAAGGTCTTTAGGTTGCTAAATGACCAAGAATTAATTAATTACACGTTAAGGTTGCCTAATCATGCAATATTAGTTTATTACAAATCAATCAATTGATTATAGTATGAAAGCGTATGGATCTTTGATCAAACATGCATGATAAACATAAATAACCATCAACTAACACAAATATGTAATCAATTTCAGGGATTATAACATCTAAGCAAGCACTAGATGAATTAACCAAGCATACTTAATAGAGAATAGTAATCGTAATCAACAATAGTAATTGAAGATATGAATTAAGATATAAATGATAATCAAACCATTACAAGATGTTTATGGGTTGAATTAGACCTTCTAAGTTGCTAGAAAAACACCTACCCAAACTCTAGAATCGAACTTAGGGTTGCGGGCTTAATAAAAACCAAGTTGTGAGGCTACATTTATAGGAAAACCATAGGTCGGAAATCCCGATGCTGTCGAATAATATCCTAATGCCATTACATTATCATCTTTTGTAGGGTTGTAGATTTTCTCGCTGCGATCGCGTGGCCAATTAAATCTTCAAAATCCGAGTTCATATGAAGGAGTTACGATCAAAACAATATCTGATACTTCGCGCGCAAGTGGAATAGTCTTCTTTATCTCATGACACCGAATCTTCTAGGGATTCTTTACGTCGGCTATGTTCTGACGCCGTCGTCAAATCTATGACGTCGTCGCTTTATAAATCATGATGCCGTCGCTTGGAGATTGCGACGCCGTCTCCACGCTCTGTATGCACAATTCTTCAAGATAAATGGTGTAGAGTCGTAGTCTTGTCCGTTTCTTCTCCAAATGAGCCCAAGTCACGTGTATTTCCTCCAAATGCCATCCAAGTGCTAAAAACCTAAAAACAAACGATTAAGCACATAATCTGGGCATATTTTCATGATTTAGGAGGTTAAATGACCTCAAAATAGTGTATAAAATAACACCTCATCACATACCCTATATCATTCTTCATCATAACCCTTCGTTAAACTCGAATGAGGATGTGATCGAACACACATGTCTATTCCGTCGTTACGGCCATGTATGTGTGTTTTAGCTGCTTTATTGGTGTGGTACTTTTGGTGAAAGATTGTAGAATGATCAACCCTAAGCCTTATTATAAAAACCCATTTTACCTTTATAAACTTGTTACTCCTTAGCTCTAGTGGTGGAGATGTGTATCCTTGCCAAGCCTATGATAGAATACTCGTCACGGCCGAGCAATTAAGCGAATTAGTTACATGTTACCACATAGATTAGTTTAGTGATTTGAGTGTTTTCATCTTCCTATTTTGTGAGGTGTTTGGTTGCGTACTTGTAATAGACCAAATAAATGCTTAACGGAAACATCCTTAGGGATACATTTTCATAAACTTCTAAAGGTTACTTGATGACAAGTAGGATTCAAGTGGGGGGATATTTGATGACATCAAATAACGTCACTTTTATAGCATCATTTATCCCATGAAAATAACCCATTTTATATAATTATTGCAAAGAATTGTTACTTAATCGTTTGTATTTAAGAATTGCAGTAATTATGGAGTACTTGGTAAAGATTTGCAAAAAGGAACGCATTCTGGAGCTTAAACGAAGACATTTGAAGATTAATGTTCTGACATCCAATACGCCATATCCATCAAGGAAGATACGGCGTATCTGTGCCTGCACTTCACAAAAGACCACAAAGGAAACAAGATCAATACGCCGTATCCAAGGAAGACGAATACGCCGTATTCAAGCTATGGAAATAAAATATTCTGGAAGATATCGAACGTGGTCCCTACTCCAAGAAACCCCTAATACACTGTATCGAAGCCTTTTGATACGCCGTATTGACCTTTTTCCAGACCTTATAAATAGAAAACTCAAAAACGAGTTTTAAGTGTGCTAAATCATATTTTCGATACCTAAGCCATAAAATTCGATTTTCAAAGGAGAAAAATAGCAGAAAAGGTCTTGCAACGTAATTAATTCTATAGGAAACAACTTGTAATCTCCTATACTTTTGTAATCGTTCAGTTTTTGGTATCATTCATTAACTCGGTTAGTTTACCTTGGCTAAATTATTACTTTTGTATTGATTATGATGTTTGAAGGCTAATACCTTCGGGTATTAGCCATTATTATGAAGATCTGAATGTTTGGTTTGTTTATCTCGATTGCCTAATTTATCGCTGATTGCTTGTTTATGTTTATCAGTTTATACTTGTTTACATGCTTTTGTATGCGACCTATCATTCAACTAGATCTAGTGATACAGACCAAGTAATCTAGATGTCGGGATGGCTCTCCATATAGTGATATATACATCTAGACCAATAAGATCACAAATAACAACCTATCTTTGCCCTTAGATTGGTTGGACCGGCAGGTGACCTCAGGGATCAACAAGTATGTTCTCATTTAATTGGTAAAGACTTGGTTAGTGGACTACTAGTGTATGAATTGTCATTAAGCAGTAAGTGGGTAAAGTCTCTATGAGCTAGGGTTTAACAAGATCACCATTGCTTTAATCCCTAAGATAGATTATAATCAGCAAATAAGGATGCTTTATGCGGATGCATTTAATTGTGATAGAATTCTATGTATCTAGGTTTAAGGAAGAAGTACCGCCTTAATCTTAAGAATGATATGCCGCCTCGAGATAAGTAATCATTGCACAAAATAAACAAACCAATGTTCTGATTGGATTAATAATGGTTAATACAGTTTTTTTATATTTGACTAGACCGCTCTTTGATCTTCGGTTAATTTGCTTGCATGTGTTTTAGTGTCTTAAGTTGATTTTAGTCACCATGAAACCTGTGCCAGTCTCTCAGGCTGAAAAACCCCCTTATCCGTTAGATTTAGGATTAACATAGGTTTAACATAGAATAGAATTAACTTAGTTAAAATAACCAAAATATTAATAAATTGATAGATTGTTTCTCGCTCTTAGTAATCGACACCATACTTACCACGAAACTCCCATCTGACCGGGTACACTGCCCGTGAAAGTGTTGTTTTAGGTAAAGTCGGCAAAATATAAATTTAAAACTTGAAAGCATAAATTATACCTACATGACGACACCATCAGCCTTGTAATAGTCTTCATACTACCTTACTTGTACGTTGCCTTAACGGGATATTAAATAGACGATGGGTTCGTGTAATTCGTTCATGACTTAGGAAATACTTACACAAATCATCACGAGTGTGACAAGGCAACATGATTAGGAGAAGCAATCTAATGAGTAATGCATAATTAAATAAATACATTATCTTATCATAAAGTTATCACCAGTAGTATAGATTATATTTAGTTTAATTAATTAGTTAATCAACCAACCTCTCAAACCATTGATTTTACTGCTTTATATAAAACATAAAAATACAAAAATAATCTCCTTTCAATCCCATAGATCTCGGCTAAGCCTTGTTCAAGCCTTCCCAACCTATTCCCCTAGAGAATGATAACAACCCCCGATTCTTGCCTATACTATGCTACAACGATTAGGTACACTGCCTAGGGAGTTGTAAAACTTCTTGTTGAAGTCTAACAAAAACCGCATCACTCACATACTTCTCCACCCATCTTCCTCCTCACACTCACAAACCTCCTTCTCCCTCTTTACTCGCTGCCACATACCCCTGACTCATCTCCCCTCACATATTCCTACTCTAAAACACATACACACACATAAATCATCCCTATTTTTGTTGTCGGTGGTTTCTCGCCGGAGAAAAAAACATGCAAAAACGAAATGTGTCTCAGATAATTTGAATTCAAGATTCCGATTCTTGCATGCGTAAATGGGTTTTTGAGAGGAGATATAAGAAGAGATTTATAAAATTTGTTTGAGTCATACATTATAAATCAGGTATGATGTTTTTATATATTGAATCTTTGTGGCTGTTTTTTAGTTTTTTGTTATTCATTTTCGTAGATTAGATATTCGGCTTAAGATGAGGCAAATGCAGCGGTGGTGTAGCAAGTATTTTGGCATGATTGAATTTTTTTATGGTAGGTTTGTCTATTAAATTTGTTACATCATATTGATTCTACATAAACATAAATTTGCGCTTATCTGATTGTATATTGATGATTTGTGTGTTTTTGGGTGTTTTATAACAGAAATGGTGCAAATTGTAGTCTGCTACGTTTTACTATTCCTTTTACCAAATGTGTTTTCATGTCGCCCAAGCAAAACGCGTCCTTAAAATGACATGTTTCGACCGTACCCATTTAGGACAACAGTCAGCATTATAAACTGGCCGATAGTAAGGGTGAAAAATTATAATACGAATACGATAACTCTGTTAGTTAATTAAACATTTATAGACACACTATCATAAGCCAGCCTAAGATGTTGATTGTTGTTGTCATTTTAGGTGCGAACACGCAACCATGAGTTTGCTTTAACAAGTGCACGAGCAGAAGCGAAGACAAACTATGCAACCTTTAGATATAGTTTTCCTAGATTCAGTTTCGAGAGGACTGTGGAAAGGAGGCAAAAGCGGATGATAAAAAGTGGAGAACATGTTGCACGTTCACGCGTAAGAAAACTGGTAACATTTTCAAGTTACGACTTTGATTCCAAGTAGGTATACTAAACAAAATTATGGGTCATATACTCCATACTAATAAAGTTAATTTAAACAGAAAGAAGTAACGACGATGGTGGTTATGTTTTTGCTTTTCTTTCGGGGACAGGGTCGGAAAACACGAAACCACGGTGAGTTTTTAGTTAAAAAATTTCACAATTCTGCTATTTTTTTTTTGTAAATTAGTTATGATTTTTTGCAGGTTTAGTTTCACTGATGAGGTGATATTGAGGTGTTGGGTCGGCTGCTTGAAACGAAAAAGGTGAGTGTTATCTTAGAAAACTATGTTTGGATTTTGTTGTTTTCTTGAGAGATTTTTTCATAAGTTCCGCATATTTGAAAGCAATACATGCCACTCGGCAATCGAATTGATCAAATATTTACAAGCTTTCAGAAATGGAAGTCAGGAAACTTAAACCTTCCTATTAATTATTTTGTTTCCACTTTGGCAATAGTTCATTGTAGAATGCTATTCTGCGTTTCAGGCTAATGTGGACGAAAATGGAACAATTGATTGCCTCAAGCTTATAACTCCTACCATGTGCAGGCACAAACTTAAAAAGACAAGCATCTGTACAATTGTTGTTGTTATATTTATCGTTTTAGGAATTATCGTATATGATGTTTCAAAATTTTCCAAACTTCATACTTGCTTAGGGATGAGCGGATAACTACTTAAGTAAGCAATTCCAAACACCCTCTTAAATAATTGTATTACTTCCCTTTTTCAAAGCACCTCAAAAGATGTACTTAATTGTGTTTGAAATCTGTGCAGGCTTTAGAACATACATATGGATGAAAATTGTGCATTGGACCATGTACAACCCGAGGAGATGTAATGGAGAGTCTACCTACGCGTGTCTCGACTGATCATGCAGACATGACTGTCACCATCATTAAAAAAACTATAAAGTTATACGCCTTTAGAACAACTTTATCACCCGATACATTTGCCTGCCCGCACATCTGTATAAAGGACATTGATGGTTACAGACTTAATATGCATTCGAAGGAGGAAAACAAACTGTTTGGGCATGTTGGATAACAGGACAAACAGGTATTGTCTGTGCGGAAATACTCTGGTGACTTCAATCATTTTTGGTCGTCAAATGGTCACATTTTTTATTGAAATTCTAATAGTTTAAAAAGTATACTGTATCTAACTGTGTATGTGTTATTATGTGTTTACAATGGATAGCATCTTTCTTGAGTTTCCATATACTATCTTAAATACTGGCATTTTTTTCTAGGTTCTTGGGGTCAAAAGAAAGAATCGGGTCAGGGTACGAAAAGAACAGAAACTGAGGGTGTGTGGGGTTCAAAGAAACCAGAAAAAGAAACTGAAAAGGGTTTTGGTTCCAGTTCTTGGGGTGAAACGGTGGTCACTGGGAATTAAGGTGGATGTGGTGCCAACAAGGGTTTAAGGTCAAAAGGTTGTCACTCCCAGCCAACCTCAAGCTGAAGTTGCTAAAGATTATGGCCAGTTGGGATGAAACAAATCATGAAAACCCCAAATAGGTTCATCTACTGCACAGGGTAAAAAAAAGGAAGATGCACCTACATGGAATCAAGGCAAAAAAAATTGTTGCAAAAGACGAGCACGCAGGTTCATGGACTTCTTGGGCCACAAAGGATGACAAAACAGATGGATCTGCATCCCATCTGGAAGATTCTGCATGGGGTAGACCAGTTCAATAACTGATGCACTAAGGTTCTCATTTTGGTGTGTGAAACTCAATCTTGGCAACTTTAAATGGTATGCTTACGAGGTGTGCTTATAGACTTATGTCTAAAGTTTCACCAATATATATACAGTTTATGAATTTTAGTTAAAATTGTGTATTGCACAGGTTGTCTTTAGCTAGTAAGAAACTCAGTTTCTGAAGTTTCACCAATTATATACAGTTTACATATCCGGGGTACGTGTCACCTTGGGCATCTAGGGTTTTTAGACTGAGTAGCTGGAGGTTTCTTTCGTGCTGACTATGGAATGTATGGCCGGTGGTGAAGAGACAAGAATAGTAATTGATACATATACATCAGGTAAGAAGATCTTTGGCATACACATTTAAAATAAACCTGAATTTCACTAAAGTATTTATTGCTTAAAATTTTTTACTAGGTATTTTGGTTCACTTTTTCTAACCGCTGCTACTACTCGGTCTTCGTGGCTATCTCTATCTGTGCGTTGTACCATGTTTTAGCCAAATTCAAGGTATATTTAATTGTGGTCGCATACTTCATTTGGCTTTTTTCCCTTTATTATTTAAAAATGAACTCTGATTTCAGCTTACTCTTTGATCGTTTGTATTATCAGCAAATACATTTACCATCAAAGACTTAGGAAGTATGATTGCCATAATATATTCGCGCTCCTAGACAGAGCCTGCATAAAAGTGTTAGTTGGAACTCACAATTTGAAAATATGTTGTTTAATTATTTGATACCAAACAGTTGCATACAACACACATCACACCATCCATGTTACAAAAATTTTAAACAACCTACTTTCAACGACATTAAAGAGACACCTAGCTTAAGCAGCCATGTGTAACAACACAATTATTAGAAACAGGCCAAAGATCCTATAAAGCTTCCTACAACCAAACTTCCAACGTTCATAGACTTCTAATGACGCCTCAATCGAAGAATGAAATGATCCTTTCGTGCACCTTAGTTTGAAGCTCTCTAGCCATTAAAAGCAAACGAGAAGCCTTTTCCATATCATCGAGCTGCATGCTCCTCATTATTTTAATACTTTCAGCAACCTCATCAGAGCTATCAGAAATTTAAAGCTCACTAATATATCCATCTCTTATTCTTACAGCCTCTCTCAGTTCACTAGACAACCTATGATAATTTTCCATTTTCTGCAAATCTTTAACAACTTCCCTTCGAAACAACACTGGCAACTGATCCCTAATGTCATTCAAATTAGCAGCATGTGACAACTCTCTAAGCAAGGGTGTGTGTGGGTTAGACATGTTCTTCAAAAAGGCAACATGTAATTAAAATAAGGTGTACCCTAAAAAAGACACCTTAATTAAAAGAAGTCATTATGATCGATAACGCA
Source organism: Tanacetum coccineum (assembly GCA_026074375.1). Lineage (NCBI taxonomy): Eukaryota > Viridiplantae > Streptophyta > Magnoliopsida > Asterales > Asteraceae > Tanacetum > Tanacetum coccineum. Next base: position 13,651 of record BQNB010044500.1, read on the forward strand.
TATTACATCCCCTTATATATATATACAAATCAAATACATGTTATGCTAAAAACGTACACACTATTAATTTTGATACCTACAAGTGGCATCTTGCTTTGCCATGCAAAATAAATCACCTATCCAAAACAATGTGCTACCCATGTTACTTCACTTGACTGTGTTAAAGAAATAAAAAAAAGTGAACGACAACAATAACAAACTTTGTTAAAAACAAGAAAGACATACTACTAACAAGAATGTATGCATGTATATGGAAATAAATAAACGTTGACTTACAGTCTCTTTTAATTTCTTTTGCAGATCACACGGGATGTCTCTAGTTTTTCATGGATATCAGCCATTCTGCCGATCCCAACTGAATGCAGAAAATACAAAGAAATATCGCGATTGGAAACGTCAAATAAGTATCTCTAACCAAAGAAACTAACAAAGTATGGTATTATGGCCCCTTCTTCAGGTATCTTTTACTAGTATTGTCAGTTCACAAAGATAAAAAACTTCCTAGTGATGAAGTTACTATTTCAATAAAACTTTTGAGGATGTTAACCAGTTTACAAACATGAGCCCAATATCTGTCTAAATTCAACAACAAACATGAACCCTATGTTGTAGATAACATTATATGATATTGAGAAAATGATTAGCTTTACTGCGAGAGAAACACCACATCAATAGCTAATAGTGACAGTGTTTTAAGTAGGAGTTATTTAGTAAGTAAATATTTGTCTAAAAGTTTCAGAAAGGTTAAACAATTCACAAACATGCGCCCAACATCTGTCAAAATTCAACAACAAACATGTGTCATCTACTCTAGATAACATTATCTGGTGTTCACAAAATGATTACCTTTACTGCAAGAGACGCACTGCGTCCATAACTAATAGTGGCGTTGCTTTAACTACGCGTTTCTGTCTGGAATTATGACATCTTGAATAATCCTTCTTTATTAGTAAGAAAACATTATTTGCATTTTATTTTGATATTACAGTACAAGACACTGGTATTATTTACTAAAAATATCAGCTGAACTCTAAATGCAAAAATGTTAATTTGTAGGTGCTTGACTGTATGGGCCAAAAGGAGGGCGCACTTAATCGACGTCAGACCGTTCAAAGGTTCCATTTTTCCTATTTTTAAACAACCGCATTTTTACTTTGGGTTTTATAACAGAAAACGTGTTTTAGGTTTGTTTGTTTACGAATCATGGTAAGAGTTTTAACAGATTTACCTTCATACATTTAGAATTGTAAGGGTGGCTTTTAATTATGATATTTGCATATTTTGCTATTCAGTTTTTGAAGATCCTGCGAACGTCGATGTACAACTGTCGAACGCCCATGAGCGTATCATTCTTAAAGGTATTAAACTAATTTTTTTCATCCATTTACAAAATACATAACACCACCCACAAATAACTACACAAACAAACGAACCTTAAATATGCAAACGATTCTTAAGATTATCATATCTCAACTGACCAAACACTACAACAACCCGGCAACCAAGCGGGAAATACACAACACTTATTGAACACAATATCACACGACACAACGACACAAACACAGACTGAGTTCACAAAAATAAATATGAGCTACGCACAAAGAAACCATAGCATATCTATTGAACACCAAACCAACATATTAAAGCGTCTGAATGAAATGGCTCTTTTGGTCAGAACTTATCCCCGCCTCGATCTCTATGTTAAGCAACTTCTGCACCCTCTTATCATCGTTCGACAAATTCTCCTTCAGAAACCGAGTTGTCTTGACTGCATCATCAATATTCGGCACAACCTCCAGCTCCCGAATAAAATCCACTTTGTCATCATACGCCACAACCATCTCTTGACGCAACTTACTAATTTTTCTTGAAAATTTAGCCTCCTCTGCTGTAGACCTTTTGCAAAACAACACCATCATATCTACCCACTCCCATCTACCTAGAGCATCCCGCAACGCTCCACACTTTGGCAAAGACATCATTATTAGATTCGTTAACAAAAACACATGTCTACTGATGGTAGAATTAACACTCCTTAAATAGACAAAAAAATGGCACACATTCACTAGCTTTTGTTCCCTAGCAGTTTGTATTAATGCATAATGGAATCCACTAAATCATACCACAACAGCATGTGGGTTCTCAGCTGTAACATTGTACAACATTTGGCCTCTCATCTATATTCTAATGAATTCAAAAGCAAACTGCTGACATGAAATGACAACATCTAACTCTCCCTTTTACATGCCACCTATAGTAGAAAAACAAGGCAAATCACATCACCTTTGCAATCTGGGGCAACATATATTCTTGACTTGTTTCTAATGGAACAAAATTTCAGACAACCCAAAGCAATACACTTTAAAAAAGCAGTGACATTCAACCAGAGACACACTGATTAAGGGTAGGATTATGAGCATTTCCAAAATGTAGTGTTAGTGCAAATATTATGATATTTAATCTACACAGTCTCGTTTGTTTTGATGATGACAAACACATAACTTGTAATACATAACGTAAAATGTACAAGTTACTCGTAATCATATTTTGTCTCAATATCATCAACACATATCCACGTCTCGTTTCCTCATATGTTACAACACAGGTTTGTACATGTTTGTTATGTTGCATTGTGATCAAACCTTATTTCACATTTTGCATTTACAAGTACTTTTATACAAGCGCTTTTATATTTACACTAAAAGTTTACGCCTAAATATATATTTTACAAGTAAAATTTATTTTGACAAGCATTTAACTAGACTTTTTATTTTTACAAGTTTACTTTCATTTAAATAAAAAGTAATTTACATCATGCCTTACATCATCCATATCTTGAAAAATCTCTCAGAGATTACAAAAGTTTTTTGGATCTGGTAAACAGTTGCCGGTTCCCTAGGAGCGTCGCTGGTTCCCTTTGATTTACAAAGCTGGTTCCATTGTGAACAGTAGCTGGTTTCATCAGCTTTTGCCTATAAATAGAGGAGCCTTTCCAATCCGTTTTTGATGACTAAAAACATACTTTTCCACCATTTTATTCACACTTATATCTGTATAAAATGCATCCATAAATCACCATGATCATACACCTGAAATGATCCACTTGGCTGAAATGATCCACCAAATCAAGCATCGAGATCTTGCCATCAACATCCACTAAAGCAAGAGTTCTTGGCATTTCCATCCATCACAAAGCACATACATATGAAGATCTACAAGATTAGAGATCTCATCATCATCATCATCCATTTAAAGGGTTCTCATCAATGGAAGTTCTTTTAGATTAGACATTCACATCCATTAGACACATTGTCTTGGATCATCGTTGTAATAACATCATTATCTTGTATTACCAATTAGATTAGATGGTTTATGTGTTTGTGCCATAAAACACAAGGTTTGTTATGTTGGACCATAAAACATAACGGGTTTGGGTTGGTTCTACCCGGTGTGTAAGAACTCGGTATTTAGCTTTATACCGGATGTAAGGGTAAGCGACGTAGGGTTGGTTCTCCCGGTGTTAGGACTCGGTATCTAGCTTAGTATCGGATATAGTGTAAGCGACGTTGTGTAAGGTTTTATCCGCCGAAAAGGGAGCGAGTTGATCTAATGAAGTAACTCTCGAATTGGGTACTCGAGGAGTGAAGTAGGGCGAAGAGGAGCTCCGTGACCGAACCACTATAAATCATCGTGTTCGGTTTGCTTTCTCTTTACATATCGTTACTTCTTTACGTTTTAATTATGCTTATGATGTGGATTGATGCTTGTGCTTGTGTTGTGACTACATGCTTTATATTGTCTTAATAGTCACAAACGTTAATTGGCACTTCTCATATTAAGTCACGATAAATCGGGTATTTAATGCAAAAGTTTTAAGATTTTAATCAGAAACGTATTCATCCCCCCTCTACGTTTTCCACACGTAACATACCATAAGCGTTCATTAGCCATTGTAAAACAGGTTACAACAATTCTACATACACGCGGTAGCTAATCCCACGCATGGAACATTAAACTGACTCAATACACCTGTTACAACATGCACACGACACACACATCACTAGCTCTTAACAATAGAAAGAAAGTTAATAGCTAAGTAGAACAGAATAGTTCGATCCAATTACATTGATTCCCTTGATCGGACCAATGTTACCCAGGTTCAACAGAACACATTTAGGATTTACATTCTATGTTAAAGTTGGGCTTTTGACACAACTTTTAAATTGGTCGAATATCCAAACTACGAAAGTTAACTTTGAATGCTACAATTTATGGATAATGCATCAAGTAGGTCTCATTTGTTCCCCTTTGTTTTATACTTCATGTATGTCATAGGAATGTTTTCTCGGATGATTTTGGGTCTTAGTTTGAATAAATGACTGACGGTTATTGGTATGTCAATGTTTGCAGGCGTATGGGTTTGAATATTTTGAAAGGCGATGTATGAATATTGATCTCACCACGTGGCCCCTTTGTTGGCCCATGGTACAAAAGCGAATGCTGCAAGATCAGCCAAGTGGTGAGATCAGCCAGAGTTAAAGTTAAAGGTGCAGTTTTAGTTTATTCTTTGTTGTCTATTGTGTAAGCACTAACCCGTGTTCATATGTGCACTCAAACTCATTTTCAAGTGTTTCAGTAAAAGTGATTATAATTTTGGTTTTCCCCGATTATTTACGGGCAGTTTAATCAGGTTTGAAAAAATATGTGAAAAGTTGCTTGCTAAAATTTCATTGATGTCATTATGTTTATTCATACCATTTCATTCAATTAACTTGGTGTTATCAATACCTTTAAGTAATCATCAAAATATGGAAAGTCTACCTGCATTGATCGTTTTTATTCTTTTATGCTTTCAGCTGAATGTTTGATTTCATCAGCCGAGGTCCTGCATTTCACAACTGCAAATTGGTTTGCTTAGAGCTTAATAATGACCCGTTTGGCTAAACGATGGAAATGTAAGAATTCTTATAGTTTTTGTGACATTATCAGAGTTTGCAGGTGCCATTTCTGCATGGCTTTTTGCTTTTTCATTTATATAGACTATACATAAGCTGAAGGAAAAGTTTGGTTACTAAAAAGATCTACAGACTTGCTTCTCTAGAATCACGGTTCACACTAACTGCATTTTTTTCAATATAGGCGAAATGTGATCTCGGTGACCCTAGAGACATTGTGATTGTTTTTTTTGGGCACATCAGTACGAGCAATAAGGCATTTTTAAAATACGACGGGACTCAAAGCGGATGAAGCTGAATGGGGCTCAAATAAGTCAAACCACACTGAGAATTGCTCAAGATTAGAAGGGTATTCTTGAGGTCAAAAGGTGGTCAGTGGGATTGAGAATGACACTACGTGAGATGCAAAGAACATGGAAAATGAACCCGAAAAGGGACCGTGATCAGGTTATTGGGTCAACAGGCTATGATATATGGTTTTTCGTATGTGTGTTTAATGCTTTTGGTTTGTAATGTAGAGCTTAACCAATACAATCCTGCTTATGTATGAATTTTTACGTATATCCTTCCTGAGCTATCATCCGACACTAAGAAAAACAACAGAGACTGAACAACGTAGTGCATTTTGATCCTATATAGCTGCAATATAACAAAAATCTTTAGCATGTAATTTTGAAACATCAAAGTACACAGCGACCTGCATATGTAACTTTTGAAAGGGGCATATATGCAGACCCCAGCACAGTCCAGTTGTAAATCAAAACTTTTAATGTTATGACTGAGCCTGTTTAAGAGGACGCTTTGTCAAACTTACAGTTAAAAATTGCAAAACGGTGTACCAAATTGCAACAAATCAGTTGAAGGAACATAAAAATAAACATCTATGAAACGAATTATCGTGCACCAATATGTTACAGACAACATCGTCACAGAACGAGCACACATTATGTAACACCCCCAAAATATCACAACGCAGCGGAATACCACTTGGGGTGCTACTTCATAGTTCATACACACAAGTTACAGAAAACGACCTTAAAAGAGACGTTTAATAAAATGTCACATTCGATTTAAATAAATCAGAGTAATTTCAGGTCCCAATAATTTCTTTTTAACAAAAGTTACAAGAGTTTAAACATGACTCCTTTGTATATTTTTAATAATAAATGGTTGTCGAATGTGAAGAAAAACCAAGTCTTTAAAGTTTTGATATCCGCGCGACTCGAGTGCTCCCAATGCTCAGCTAACAAGATATAACCTGAGAAAATACATGCAAAAACGTCAACAATAATGTTGGTGAATTCATAGGTTTAAGTAAAAGCAGTATTGAAATAAATCAAGTGATATGTCAGTAAGAAAAGTAGCGTTACAATATTTAAAAGTATTAGTTCTGAAATTCAAGTAGTGATTCAATAAATCAAGAAATGTTTAGAAGTGGACCACAAGATTTAAGTAATGTAGACAAGAGAAACAAATTCACCAAGTCTAAATGGAATATATATTATTGCGCTAAGCTCATGACACCGACACCTTAACAAGATTTTTGCCCCAATAAAAGTAGGGTATACTGCTAATAACCCCAAGGATACCTCAAATGTTAAGTGCGTCACATGGTTATCTAAAAACCATAAAGTCCGGAAAAGTAGACGGGGATTGTCAGTCCCGATAGATCTATCCACAACATTCGCGCTCACTACAATAGCAACTGACGGTTCATGATAAACAGGGGACTTAAGTAGCAGAGAAAGGACTTAGGCAATAATATTCAGGCAATAATCTGGATAGCATACAATTTGAAAAGCACTTGTGTCCAAAGTAAAACAAGTAATATGTTCAAAACTCATGGTTTTCATATATAGGAATTTAATGATCTCAAATGATGTAGTAAACAAATCAAGCTTTAATCAGTTCATAAGAAACAGCCATGTATCACACATGTTTTAGAAGTCATGTAGTAAGCAAGTAAAAATATTCATGTAACGCTTGAGTGGTAACAATCAATAAGTTTACTTTGTAAAACGAGCATGTATTCTCACCCCGAAAACAGTTTATGAAAACCATTAAGAGAGAAAAGGTGGGGCTATGAACTCACCTTAGATAGTAGTATGGGATAAGAGGTTCAACAACGAACCAACAATGACGATTACGCCTCAACCACGACCTATAATATAGTGGTCCGTGATTAGAAGAAATAAAGATCGAGGGGAAAATGCATAAATTGCATAAGTAAATAAATATATTTTTACTACACGCATATATAATATAATTACATATTATGGAATCCACATGCTTAAAGTTTTTATTAATTAAGTCACTTTCTTTAGCATTATTACGCTCAACATTAACTTACGCCACTTTTCCAAAAAAATTCTATTTTTAGCAGGTTACTATTTTAGGAAAGTTTCTATTTTTAGAAAGTTTCTATTTTTGGAAAGTCCGATTATGGTAAGATATTAATTACCGTTTAATAAAATGTTAAGTTTCCGTCAACCCCCGACGCGCCAAAAACTTATATATATATACTTATCTATATTTTCCTTGTTAATCTTACACATATATATTTTCACGTATAAAGTTTCTAAATATAGACTTACTATTTTAGACATAACCGAAACGCACTCAATAATATATATATATCGCCTAATTATTTCCGTTAACATTTCATAAGCTCAAACGGACTCCAAAACGCTCAAATTCCCAATTTTTGCCAAAATTCAGCATCCAAACCCATCTTTTATAAGTTTTTGACTTTTATTATATTTTGCAAATTCTGACGCGTTTAAAAAACGACTCATTAGAACACATTTTCACATCTCGGACTCTAAAGTACCTTGATGTAAAACGACGTTCCGGACAACTTTTTAGTTTTGGCCGAGACCCGAAAATCGACAGAAATAGACGAAAACGCCCTTGCATCAGGTCTGATGCAGTTTGTACAAAATGAAAAACTCAGGTTTTGCCTTAGCTTTTAGACCCGTTTTTACTAGATTTTAGACTCAACCGACCTCGCGGGGCAGTAAAACGGCCATCCGAACGACTTTCGTGTTTTGGCCGAAGGCCGAAACAGACTAGAAAGTGATGAAAATGCCCCCTCAAAATTCTGACAGCAACCATTTATACCCAAAAACTGGATTTTTCAATAACCATTTTTCTAGTTTCATATCGCCGTAAAAACTTCGTTTTTAGAAGTTATAAGGCTATCTATATATGGAAACGATCGTCTTGACAAGCCCTAACATAATCTTAAATAAAATTTTAACTTTATCATTTTTACGACGCCGAAATAATGGCTGTAACTTTCTGCATAAAAATGACCCGTTCAAAACCACAAAAATCACCACTTTTACCACATCACAACTCCACAAATACACCTAATTAACCTATCTCCCTCCACTAACATATCCAAATAATTTTCAACACCTCAATATCAATCTTAACTTTATTCTTATGGATTCCATAATATACATAAAAATAATATAATACATACATAACAAAAATAAACATCAAAAGGGGTTCAAGAGATGCTTACAAACACAAGAGAAGTGCTAGATAGAAGAAAACAAAATCCCTTCTTGTTCCTTTGTTTTATTCGACCAAACAAACACCCCTAATAGATCAAACCTTTGATTTTCATAGTAAACCAAACCTTGTTTTATTCTTAATCCTCACTCTTTTACCCTCCTAAACACTTTCTTAACCCGAATTTGTATGAATTAAACCCGAAATTCGTTTTCTTCGCGGTGACATGTTTCTCCGCTTCTTTGTACGTTCAGAATGGAGCTACCGAGAACATTTGACAAAATGATGTCTATACCAAAAAGGTTAACAAAATATTTTCTTAACTTTGTGCTACAAGTTGTTTTGCATGCTTCTTGTATATGATTTTATCACATTTATGTGTATACCCTTATGTGAAATTTTAAGTCTACGCTAGCCAAAATTAGAACACGTGCATTTGGTTTGACCTCTCTAGTCAGACCTCAGGGCCTCTCCATCTCATGGCGAATTTTTTCATAGGTCAGATCTATGTCAATTTTCGCACGTTCTTTTTTGGTGGACTTAAATCGAGTTACCTGGTCAGACCTTGGACCCGGGGCATAAGATGAGACCAAATATGCTTTTAACATTACTATAAGAGTTACTAATGTCACCAGTCTCATAAAACTAAGAGTTGCATTCCATGCAATTAACGCTCGTCGCTTACCTCTTGCCCCACTTGTTTACATGTTGGTCAGACCTCCGATAATAAACGGGAGGTCAAGTTGGATCTTAGTCTTATTAGTAATTAATTGGGTAGTTAATTCTCTTAAGAATTTAATTATCAACAATACTAATTATTTGAACTTTTTCTGATTATAGATGACTACCTCGGTCATTAACAATTCGGTCTTCAGGGGTTTCTTCGAGAAACAAAAACTGACTGGACCCAACTTTATTGACTGGTACAGACAACTCAGGATTGTACTATCAGTTGAAGATAAGTTGAATTATCTAGAGCATCTTATTCCTGTTGCTCCTGTCGCAGCTCAAGCTGGTCAACAAGTTGCTCCAGAAGCTCTTGCAGCTCATGCTGCATGGGTTAAAGGATCAAAAGAAATTGCTAGACTCATGCTCATGACTATGGAATCAGATATCCAACGAAATCTGGAAAACCTTGGTGCTTATGAGATGTTGCAGGAGTTAAAAACTATGTTTGCTCAACTAGCTGAGCAGGAACTTCTTCAGACTATGCGAGAATTTCACTCTTGCAAGCATGAAGAAGGGCAGTCTGTTAGCTCTTACGTTCTCAAAATGAAGTACTATATAGACAATCTAGAGCGTTTGGGGCACCCCGTCTCACTTGGCCTTGGAGTGAGTCTTATTTTGATCTTTCTGCGCAAGGAATTTGACAGTTTTGTGTTGAATTACAATATGCACAGCATGGGGAAGACAATTAATGAGTTGCATGCTATGCTAAAGCTCCATGAGCAAACTCTGCCCAAAAACAACGCACATGCACTTCATGCAATTCGAGCAGGTCAGGTCCAGAAAGGGAATAACAAGCACAAGAAACCGCAACCCTAATTTGCTGCTAGGGGACAAAATCAAAGGAAAGGGAAGAATAAGCTCACTTATGCTTCCATACCTAAGATTCCCCCTCCACCCAAGAGGGAAGATCCTGCTAAGGACTCAATCTATCATCAATGCGGTGACACAGGTCATTGGAAAAGGAACTGTCCTCGGTATTTAGCCGAGTTACTGAAGAACAAAAAGCTATCTCAGGGAGCTAGTGGTTCAAGTATCTTCACTATAGAACTCTATACTTTTCCTAATAAATTTTAGGTTTATGATACTGTTTGTGGCACTCACATCTGTAATACAACTCAGGGCCTAAGAAGAAGTAGGAAACTGAAGCCAAACGCTTTAAGCTTGTATGTGGGCAATGGTCAACGTGCAACCGTTGAAGCAATTGGATCCTATCATTTATCTCTCCCTAGCGGATTAGTTATTGTTTTGAACAATTGTCATTATGCTTCCTCTATTACTAGAGGGATTATCTCAGTTTCCTGTTTGTACGATGATGGTTATGTTACCTGTTTCGTAGATAATTCAATTCAAGTTTCTAGAAATAATATGGTTTATTTTAGTGCTATCCCAAGGGATGGTATTTTTCCCACCCCACCCCCCCCCCCCCCCCCCCCCCCCCCCCCCCCCAAAAAAAATAAAAACAAAACCAACAACAACTACCAACTTAAAACAACCCAACATACCCAACATAGACTTTTCTAAGTTTAAAAATCATTTTTCTAAATTTTTAGTACTTAATCTGCTTTTTTTAGGATTTAATTAGATTAAAATAGATTTAAATTCATAATAAATTCAAAAAATAATCAAAAAATGTTTTTCTTTTTCCTAAATTTTCTTTTGTCCTATCTTAGGTTTAGAAATTTAGTTTACATTTTTAGGAGTTAAATTTAGTTTATTTGCTTATTAGTCGCGTTTTATTTGTTTCCCGTTAATCATTAAGTGCTTTAATTGATTTTGATTGCTTGTTTTTAATTAGTAGTTATAGAAAACCCAATCAATCTTCGAACCCATTCAAATCAGTATCCAATATCAAGCGAGGTTTCAATTTCTCAAATCGTTGGGAAAACGACCCGGGAAATCATACTTTCCGGTAAATATACGTATATTATATATTATATATATATTTTTTAAAGAGTGAATTTTCCTTAGGGAATTTTCTTAATTGCTCTTGTGATATTATATATTAGTATATATTATCAAGCGTATCAATATCTCGAACGCTAAAATGGATAAAGTCCAAATCACGACTCCAAAATATCTAAAACGACGTTTTTCGTTAAAACGGCTAAAAACAAAATAATAATTTCCTTAAAAATTTGAAATGGAATTTAGAGCTCGGTTAAAATGTTGACCGTAAAATACGAGATGCTACAGTCTTCCCACCTTAAGGGAGCGTCGTCCCGGCGCTCAATTCGTCTGAATCGTCTTCGGTTAAATTGTGAAGAGATGAGGATATAGACAAGTCATCGTCGAGGTTTCCAACAGAGACTAAATGAGAAAAAGTCAAAACATCAAATATATGCAACGTGCATAAGCGAACGGATTAAATGACGCGAGAATCCTTAAAGGAAAGATAAAATACATGACTCGAAGAAGAAGCCATTGAATACGAGGAATTTAACAAGTCGTCAATTCTTGGAAGCGATTAATGGTTCATTACCATTAGATTATCAAGTTCGCGGCGGTCGATACACATTCGGAAAAACCCATATAACAAATCACGAGTTGAAAGAAGTTCATAGCCCAAAGAATGATTCGTATGCACGCTATGTCGAATACACATAAGCCCACTCATTTACAATTCGTCACTTACATAAAGAGGCGTCCCAATCCATGTAAGTGATGAATTATGAACTTATGGTTCGGCGGCTTATAATTTTCTTATTCAAATGAAGAAGCGTCCTAATTCATTTCAATAAGATGATTATAAATCATCCTACTTAAGTATGGCCGACACAAAACACAATATCAAAACAATGTTACAATAAGTAAAAAGGAGTGTCTACTTGACGGCATGATTCTTCAAAATCATAAGAAGTAACGAGAAGAATAATGAGACGTTAGTCAATCGCGTTCCAAAGATATGTGCCAAAAGACGGCACGATTCGAGATAACAAGATGAAGTCGTACTCCCATCGAATGGAAGACTTCAAAACAATAGATTATGAAGCAATATATGCGATTCAAAAGCATAAGAAGAGTGTTCGGACTCGGAGTCGAATAATAAAATAACTAGTGGAATTGACAAAGTACACCGAGAGTCAATATTATCAAAAAGGAAATAAAATAAAGTTATGTTAATGTTTCGGAGATCGCCGCATCGCTCATAAAATATCAAAGAAAAAGAACTTATTAAGACTTACCATAGTACTATACACATATGTAGGTAATTATCATTACATAAACATTTCTGCCCTTTGCAATCTGACTTAATGGACCTATATTTCAAAATTCGTAATAGGTATAAACGAACGGTTTTCGCCTTAAACAAGATGTTAGACTTACAAGATAAATACTCAAAGTGTTAAGATCCTAAGTGAAGTTATCATTTTACCATCATGTGCCAAATTTGATTATTTAAAACGTTTTCTTGTTCTATCGTTTTTAGCATAATTCCCATTTTATAACTCCGTTTGACCCAAAACGAAAGCCCATGTTTAAGTTTATCTAAATCCTACAAGTTTTAATTGGAAAACAGGGCACTTAATATGAAAATATTGGTCTCAAACTCATTTTGAAATTCTGGGCACAATTTATGATTAGTTTGGCCGTTCTAGTCGTAACTCATTCATCCGGAATAGTTACGGATTTATCCAAAGAACCACATGGTTCTCATATGTTTTACCCTTCACCCATGTAGAAACCCAGTAGCCTCCAAGTCAAATAAAATTAGTTATAAGCCTAACTATCTGCATTACAAATTATGGGTACACACTAAGTTTGTTTCCACGGTTTTGGTCGTATCTCGACCATCCGGAAGAGTTGGCGTTCCATCCAACTCGCCACTAGGACCTAACATATTAGTCTATTCATTAATGCAAAGATACAGTAGGATTTAAGCCAAAAATTCTCCCATTAAAATGCCAACTTTACTCGAAAGTTTCAAAAATAGCCGAAAGTAACCATAAATAGCCCACACTTATAGGAATTACTATTATATATAGATGGCGGTGATCCCGAAGATAAGCGTAAGAATTTGAGAAGAGAGTAGCTCATATATGTACAAGTATCTATATATATAATACTAGCATTGACGTTCGAGGGAGAAAATAAGGAAGTAGAAAGTACGCGATAGTCGGAGTAATCAACGTATATATATAATCGGCCGATATAAGCAAATAATATGACGTCATAAAAAAGACGTATGAGAGAGAAATAATGACCAAGTATTATATACTAATTATTAATGTAATAGCAATAAATATGCAAAAGAGAGCATATAAGTTACCTGGGAGCAAGCGCGCGCGGATATCGGACAATGGTGAAAGACTCTTAAAATTTTTCGAAAAACGGTTATAGTCTAGGGTTTTGAAAACGACCTAGTTCGCTACAACGAGTGCTCTGATACCAATCTGTAACACCCCCATAAAATCACAACGCAGCGGAATACCACTTGGGGTGCTACTTCATAGTTCATACACACAAGTTACAGAAAATGACCTCAAAAGAGACGTTTAATAAAATGTCACATTCGATTAAAATTTCAGAGTAAAATCAGGTCCCAATAATTTATAATTTAACAAGATTACAAGATTTCAAACGTGAATCATTTTGTATATTTAAGGAAAAATAGTTATCGAATGTGAAGAAAACCAAGTCCTTGAAGTTTTAATATCCACGCGACTCGAATGCTCCCAATGCTCAGCTAGCAAAATGATAACCTGAGAAAATACATGCAAAAACGTCAACAATAATGTTGGTGAATTCATAGATTTAAGTAAAAATAGTATTGAAATAAATCAAGTAATATTTTGGTAAGAAAGGTAGCGTTACAACATTTAAAATAATTGTTATCGAAATCTAAGTAGTAATTTAATAAATCAAGTATGCTTAGTAGTGGACCACAAGATTAAAGTAATGTAGACAAGAGAAACAAATTCACCAAGTCTAAATGGAATATATATATTATTGCGCTAAGCTCATGACACCGACACCTTAACAAGATTTTTGCCCGAATAAAAGTAGGGTATACTGCTAATAACCCCAAGGATACCTTAAATGTTAAGTGCGTCACATGGTTATCTAAAAAAACCATAAAGTCCGGAAAAGTAGACGGGGATTGTCAGTCCCGATAGATCTATCCACAACATTCGCGCTCACTACAATAGCAACTGACGGTTCATGATAAACAGGGGACTTAAGTAGCAGATAAAGGACTTAGACAATAATATTCAGGCAATAATCTGGATAGCATACAATTTGAAAAACACTTGCGTCCAAAGTAAAACAAGTAATGTGTTCAAAACTCACGGTTTTCATATATAGGAATATAATGATCTCAAATGATGTAGTAAATAAATCAAGCTTTAAATTAGTTCATAAGAAACAACCATGTATCACACAGGTTTTAGAAGTCATGTAGTAAGCAAGTAAAAACTTTTGTAAAGATAGTCACGTAACGCTTAAGTAGTAGAAATCAATAAGTTTACTTGGTAAAACGAGCATGTATTCTCACCCCGAAAACAGTTTATGAAAACCATTAAAAGAGAAAAGGTGAGGATATGAAATCACCTTAGGTAGTAGTATCAGATAAGAGGTTCAACTACGAGCGAACAATGACGATTACGCCTTAACCACGACCTATAATATAGTGGTCCGTGATTAAAAGAAATAAAGATCGAAAGGAAAATGCATAAATTGCATAGGTAAATAAATATAGATTTACCACACACACACATATATATAATTACATATTATGGAATCCGCATGTGCACCCTAAGTTTTTATTAATTAAGTCTCTTTCTTTAACATTTTTACGCTCAACATTAATTTACGCCACTTTTTCGGAAAAAAATTATTTTTAGCCGGTTACTATTTTAAGAAAGTTTCTATTTTTGGAAAGTCCGATTATGGTAAGATATTAACTACCGTTTAATAAAATGTTAAGTTTCCGACAACCCTCGACGCGCCAATAACTTTTATATACTTATCCATATTTTCCTTGTTAATCTTATGAGTATATATATTTACACTTATAATGTTTCCAAATATAGACTTACTATTTTTACATATAACCGAAACATACCCAATAATATATATATCGCCCAATTATTTCCGTTAACATTTCATAAGCTCAAACGGACTCTAAAACGCCCAAATTACTTATTTTTTTATAGCCGAGACCTGAAACTCGACAGAAAATGACCAAAATGCCCTTACGAGAATCTGCTGGAACTTTATATTTTTAATAAAATGCAGGAGTTTGACTTTCGATTTTGACCCGTTATATCACACTTTCACGACTTTGACCAAAAAGAGATTTTATGCAAAACATCATTCCGAACAACTTTCGTGTTTCGCCGGAAAGGCCGAAACGGACCCGAAAGCACTCAAAATGGACATTTAAAAATCTGTCAGCAACTAATTAAATCATGATAACTTTATTTTTCAACTTAAAGTGTATATCTCGTTTTCGCTCTAGTTTCTTCGTTATTGGGAGTTAGAAGTCCCATTTTATATCAAAACGACCGCAAAAATATACTCTATCCTATTTTACAAACCAAAATCTTGAAAACACGTTGAATCGTCAATTTTTAAAGGTAACACTATTTATACATGAGATGTATAGAAAATATGTGATACCATAATAAATAACTTAATTGAGTAAAGTTTTTATTAAAATGTATCATACGAAGATGTATGCATGCTTCTTCGTACATATTTGGCACGTCAAATAAAATACCCTTTTAAATAAGTTGTTGCCATCCAATTTGTAAAAACACTTGCATTTGCTTTTTACATTGCGTGAGACATAGTTAGATTGCAAACCCGAGATGATTATACACTCTTCGTGAGACGTTGGCGTCACATAATCACAGTTCTTGATTGGACGACTTAATCAAGGCAAGCGGGTGAGACCTTATGCTCGAGGCATATATAGGATAACACATGCTTACTACTATATTAATGTAATAAAGTAAGTCCTATAATGATCTAGGAATTGCACCGGTGGCAATTATTGATCGTTAATTACCTTTTGAATACACCATTGCTAGCAGATTAACTGATGTGATGGTGGTATGTCAAGTTGGATCCTAGGCCTTATAAAATTAATTGTTTATAGATTAAACATATGTAGTTAATTTTCTTCGAGTATTATCGAAAATACTAATTCTTAAACTTTAACTATGTTTTGTAGATGGCACATCCTGCTCAAAACATAAACCATTCGGCTTTCAGGTCGATGTTTGAAAGAGAAAAACTTTCTGGAAATAATTTCAATGACTGGTTTCGTCAACTTAAGCTGGTCTTGAGAGTTGAAAAGAAAATGTATGTCATTGAACAACCTATTCCCCCTGCTCCTGCAGCTGATTCCGCAGCAAATGTGCTGGCAGAATGGAATGCAGTATATGATGCTCATAATGAGGTGGCTTGTCTTATGCTTGGAAGTATGACTCCTGAGCTTCATAGACAATTTGAAAATTATTCACCTTATGAAATGCTTCAGGAGCTTAAATCCATGTTTGAGAAACAAGCTGGAGTGGAAAGGTTTGACCTAATCCAAACTTTCCATGCTTGCAAACAAGAGGATGGTAAACCAGTTGGTGCATATGTCCTTAAGATGAAAGACTATGTGGAGCAACTGGAACGTCTTGGTTATGTGCTCCCACAAGATCTTAGTGTTGGCTTAATCTTGAATGGCCTCACTAGTGATTTTGCTGGTTTTGTAAGAAACTACAATATGCATAACATGGGGAAGACAATTGGTGAACTACATGCTCTGCTTATTGAGTATGAAAAAGGTTTACCTAAAAAGGCTGCTACACCACAAGTTATGGCGATTCAAGGTGGTAGAATCCAGAAGGCCAATAAGAAATCGCAAAAAGCTAAAGGCAAAGGTAAAGGGAAAGGCAAGGGAAAAGATAAAAGTTATATCCCTAAGCCCAAAAACCCTAAACCTTCTGCTAAAGAGCACCCGGCAAAGAATGACGCCTGCCACCACTGTAAAGAGGTGGGTCATTGGAAAAGGAATTGTCCTGTTTACCTTGCTGAGTTGATGAAGAATAAGAAGCAAGTTGGCACTGCCAGTTCTTCAGGTATCTTCACAATAGAATTATTTTCTTTTCCTAATAAATCCTGGGTGTATGACACTGGTTGTGGTACTCACATTTGTATCACAAAACAGGGTCTTAGAGGAGCAAGAAAGCTGGAACAAGGAGCTCTCTATTTGTACGTGGGCAATGGTGTTCGTGCGCAAGTAGAAGCTATTGGAAGTTTTGACTTAGTTTTACCTAATGGTCTAGTGATTTGTTTAGACAATTGCCATTATGCACCTACTATAACTAGGGGTGTTGTTTCAGTTTCTCGTTTGGTTGACAATGGTTTTATCCAGCGTTTTACAGATTATGGAATTTCAGTTTCTAAGAATGATGTTCTTTATTTTAATGTTATTCCCAGTAATGGTATTTATGAAATTGATATGTCTAATCTTGTGCCAAATGTTAATTCTATTTATAATGTTAGCAACAAAAGAGTCAAGCATAACTTGGACTCTACTTATCTGTGGCACTGCCGTCTTGCTCATATAAGCAAGAAACGTATTGAAAAGCTGCAACATGATGGGCTTTAAAGTCAACGGATAATGAGTCATTTGATCAATGCGTGTCTTGTTTATCGGGAAAGATGACAAGAAAATTGTTTCCACATCGTCCCGAAAGGGCGACTGATCTTCTTGGCCTCATTCATACTAATGTTTGCGGATCACTTAGACATGTGTCAAGACAAGGTGCTAGCTACTTCATTACCTTTACGGATGATTATAGTCGTTATGGCTATATTTATTTACTTAAACATAAACATGAAGTTTTTGAAACGTTCAAGGTGTTTAAGAATGAAGTAGAAAATCAACTCGGAAAGACTATTAAGGCACTTCGATCAGATCGAGGAGGAGAATATATTAGCCAAGAGTTTAAAGATTATGTGAAAGCTTGTGGAATTGTCCAACAACTTACTCCTCCATATACACCACAACATAATGAGGTGTCTGAAAAGAGGAATCGTACTTTGTTAGACATGGTTCGATCAATGATGAATCTTACAACTTTGCTGTTATCCTTTTGGGATTATGCTTTAGAGTTTGTTGCACGCATTCTCAATATGGTTCCAACCAAGAAGGTTGATAAGATACCATATAAATTATGGTATGGAAAAGTTCCTAATTTGTCTTACTTAAAGGTTTGGGGTTATGAGGAGCATGTGAAGTGGGATACGCCTGACAAACTTCAACAAAGATCTATAAAGTGTATCTTTATAGGATACACAAAGGAAACAATAGGTTACTATTTCTACTTCCCACCTGAAAACAAAATAGTTGTTGCAAGGCATGCTGAATTCTTTGAGAAAAATCTTTTGTCTCAAGAAGTGAGTGGGAGGGCAGGAGAACTTAAAGAAATTCAAGATGAAGATACATCACCTTCTAAAAACACTATCAAAATTTCTATGGAGGTTGAAGGTTTTGAACCACCTCATGAGGAAGAAGCTCATGTTCGTAGGTCCGCAAGGATACATCGAGCTCCTGAACGCTTATGTCTAAATATAGAAGTAGAGGAGCATAGTTTAGGGGATCTAAATGAACCTGCTAACTATAAAGCTGCAATGTTAGATCCGGAATCTAATAAGTGGCTCGATGTTATGAATGCGAAGATGCAATCCATGAAAGATAATCAAGTCTGGCGCCTGGTTGATCTTCCTCCTAATTGTAAGACTGTTGGGAGTAAATGGATTTTTAAGAAAAAGACTGACATGGATGGCAATGTACACACCTATAAAGCTCATCTTGTAGCAAAGGGATTTACTCAACTCTACGAGGTTGATTATGAAGAAATGTTCTCACCCGTTGCTGACATTAAAGCTATTAGGATTCTCATAGCTATAACGACGTTCTATGACTATGAGATATGGCAAATGGATGTCAAAACTGCCTTCTTAAATAGTTATCTTGATGAAGACATTTGGATGGTGCAACCTGAAGGTTTTGTTGATCCTAAACATCCCAGGAAAGTATGCAAGCTTCAAAGATCCATTTATGGTCTTAAGCAAGCATCAAGAAGCTGGAATAAAAGATTTGATGAGGAAATCAAAAAGTTTAGATTTACTCAAAATCTTGATGAGCCACGTATATATCAAAAGGCTAGTGGGAGTAATGTTACATTCCTCATCTTATATGTCGATGACATAATCATCATGGGAAATCCCATTTCAAGTTTACAAAGTGTAAAGACATATCTTGGAAAATGTTTCGCCATGAAAGATTTAGGGGAAGAAACATTTATTCTTGGAATCAAGATCTACAGAGATAGATCAAAGCGATTAATTGGACTTAGTCAAAGTGCTTACATGGATAAGATCTTTAAGAGATATAAGATGGATAATTCCAAACGTGGTTACATCCTCATGCAAGAAAGGCTTGACTTGAATAAAACACAAAGTGCTTCAACACCCGAAGAGGTAAAACGTATGCAGAATGTACCTTATGCTTTGGCTGTAGGTTCTATCATGTATGCGGTAAGATGCACTAGACTTGATGTTGCGTTCGCGCGAAATATAACAAGTCGTTTTCAATAGAATCCAAGAGAACCACACTGGACTGCTGTGAAAACCATTCTTAAGTATTTAAGAAATACTAAAGATATGTTCTTGGTTTATGGTGGAAATCCTGAAGCTAAACTTAGAGTTGATTGCTATTGCGATGCTGGATTTGAGACTGATAGAGATGATATAAAATCTCAGACAGGATACGTCTTCCTTTTTAATGGAGGCACAGTGGACTGGAAAAGCTCCAAGCAAAGTACTATCGCGATGTCTGCTACAGAAGCTGAATACATAGCTGCTTCGAAAACTGCGATGGAAGCTGTTTGGATTAGAAAGTTTATTTCAGGGTGATATGTGAGAAATCACATATCCTTATTATATCCAAAATGACCCTTATATGATCAAAATGTGCAAAAATATGCTTGTATTTGTGTATTTTGCTGTTTGTGAATGTGTAGGTACGGATAGTGCAAAAATCACAAGAAAACGGTCAAAACCGGACAAACACGGACACGGGAACAGATAGAGTGCACAAGAGCCGGAAGTTTCTAGTAAAAGGTCATCAAAAGTCATCCCTTGGTCAACCACAAAACGACAAAATCCTCAAAATACCCAAAATGCCCTAAATGTTAAACCAAATTTCACCATAAGTCCCTAAACCCTAACACCGTTATCTCTTTTATCTCCTTTTTATAAAAGAGATAACGGTCGTTATCCCTTTATAACTAAACCCTTTTAACTATGGCCCAAACACCCGGCCCAATCCTTTATTATTTAAACTCAGGCCCAAGTCAAACCCCCAAATCCCCGGGTCAAATAAAGATATAAAAAGAAAAGAAAAGGGCGGGAAATCCCGTTTTTACTGTTCATCTCTTTCTTTG